>CAIGQZ010032461.1:6191963-6211494 GCA_903798205.1 Danio tinwini | reverse complement strand
ACACACACACACACACACACACACACACACACACACACACACACACATGCAGAGAGGAAAACTTATCATGAGGAAATGAAAACAATATCTTATTATGGTCATGAAAGAACCATGTATATGTGCTACTGAATCCAAATCGCATCTCTCTAGGGACGTTTACTGTTGCGTCTTTTGATGTCTGTGCTTTCTCAAAAGACACAGTGGTGGAAAAGATTCAATTTAGATATAAATGGGAGGTTGATCGGCCCATCTGTTAGTTCTGCTGCTCTGTCCTTATCACCTCTCACTGCTTTAATTTGGAGAGCGGTACAGCTTTGTTATTGTGACACGGCGCTGCTGTAATGCTGACAGCGGTGTTTGAATCATGCAGGCTTACAAGCTCCGGCAATTTGTCAAAAATACTGCAGGAATCCAAGCAAAACTATTCAATGTTTCATGAAGAAAAAGCTTCTATTTTTTAAAAATGTTAGCATGGGTCCCGACCTAATGAATCACACTTTGGTGATGTAATGCTGTGTAGACTTGAGGGTCATTGTGGAGTCACAGAAGTTATTTGAGGATGAACAGCAGCTCTCCTGAGCAACTTTATAAACTATTAATTGACAACTGGGAGATATTAGAGTCTTTATGCACGTGAATGTTTCTAAAATAGATATAAAAACGATATGAAACAACAACCAGTAGTGGAAAGAGTATTGAAAAAAGTTACAACACAGGCTCATTGTGAAAACATAGCTCTGTGTACATGTGTACAGCTGACCACTTACCTCATGTGGACGCTTTTCTGCTGTTACCAGTTTGCTCAGTAGCTCACCACGTACGTCAGTGGACTTGAGACGTAGAGAGGAGTTGACCGCAACGACAGTATTTGAGACCGGCGAAGAATGGTTCCAGAAAGCAGGTAAAACAAAAACAAAAGGCAAACAACAAAATAAACAAGTAATTAACAAGGTGAGAACGTGGTAATATCTGAAAACGTGGTAATATCTGAAAACGTGGTAAAAATTAGGCCACTGTGAGGAATTTTTTTCTGGATTGCTTCTGAAAACACTAGTTGGGTTTAGGGAAGGCGGTGGGCGGGTCAATCGGTGCTTTTAAAAACACTATTGGTTGGGTTTACAGAAAGAGGTGGGTCAGGGAATTGGTCCGTCAGTCAGTCAGATGACAGTGGCCAGTATTCAGGGGTACATATCAGTAATGAGCCTGGGTTGGAAAAATCATACTCAATTAAGGGTACCATTACATACAAAAAAATTATTGATTGTTGAGTAAAAGAACTAGTTCTAATTACCACTCAAAGTATAAGTGAGGAAAAAAGAGTAAAAAGTAGCCCTTCTAAATGTATTCAAGAGTAGTGAACTATGTATGCATTCAAGAGTATTATGCTGTGATACCTTTTTAAAAAATAATTCTTTTACCTTACATTAGTTAACTATTTTAATAGTGTTACTAAGTGTAAGTTAATATATTTGCCATTCATAGACTATACTTTTAAAAAGTTATATATGCTAATGTATGCTATATATTAATAAATGCTAATAAGTTGACAGAAAGCAGGTTGATGCATTTACATGCAGAGTAAAATCTGTGTAACCTAATGCTGAGTTCAGACTGCATGATTTTAGTCCTGATTTTGACTCGCCGACAGGTTTTGAGAAATCGCCGACAAATGGCTGAAATCACAGGCAAATCAGTGCTCATGCACGCGAGTAACAATCACACAGTATGAACTATCAAGCACGCGTTATGAGAGAATCGCCGATAAGTCGCCGATGCCCGTGAGATATTTGGCATGCTAAATATCTGGAGCTGTCGGCGATGCAAATCATGCCGTGTGAATGTGTTCTGACTGAAAATAACATCCACAATCACCTACAGCCAATGAGAGAGCAGCATTCACTAGCGTGGTTACCTGCAGGCCAGCAGGTGGCTGGGGAAAAGCTAAAAGTGCTAATTTTCAGTTGATTTGGACCCAAGAAATCGAGGAAAAACGAGTGTAAAATTGGCACGAGCACTATGTCTGTTTGACGTGTCATCTGATCAATATTACAATCAGGTCCAAAAAAAAAAAAAGTTGAGGAGAGATTGTTAATTCTCCTCAAAAGCCAGGTGAGCAACACAAGTTTCTAAAGCTAACGCCTTCTTTTTCCATTTTGTAGTTAATAAGGAAAGATATATTACGTGACCTCGTGTTGTTTCCATGTCACTTCTCGCGTTTGTTTGGCTGTGAGACGTAGTTTGGACAAAGTTGTCTGTGATTCTTCCTATTTTAAAGTCATGCAGTATGAACTCTCCCATCACCGATCCATCCTACAGTGTAAACACAGCGCTGACAGAACACTAGCCCAGATAGTCATGCACTGTGGAAACATCCGTGACACGACTACTTTAAAAGTCATGCAGTCTGAACTAGGCATAAGGGGCAAACAAATCTAGCTGTGACGATATGTTAACCATTATGTTACGCACTTTGAACCCTGGCTAACAAGCTATGAGTCTCCAGCAGTTGGTACTGCAAACTAGCTCATACAGCACTGATAGAATGCATGCAATTTGTGCATGTGATGTTCTGTAGTGCATTTAGTTGTTGTTCAAAGCTATTTGGCAATTTTGGTAACTTTTCATGCGTGACATGCAGTCTAAACAGTCTCTCGATTGTTGCTTGTAATGATTTTGCATTTTATTGGACACTTTTACTGCTTCCAGACTTTACATGCTTGCTGCATACGTAAATCACAACACCTCTTAGAAAAACTACTCAAACACAGTAATTTGAGTATTTGTAAATTTACACCACTGGAAACTACAATTTTACTCGTGTAATCAGATTATTACGCAATAAGAAACACTGAAGGACTTGCATTGCATACATACAGATTTGACAGATATAAAATATCCAACATCTCACGGCAATTCATAACTCTTTGATTTTGTGGCTAATTCATATGAATTCGTATGATTTCATTGATACAATTTAGTACAATTTGCTTATCGTCCAATGAGCATTGGGTTTAGGGGTGGGGTTGAGTGCCATGCCTCCTTTGTGAAATCGTATATTTTCCTACATTGAACTCGTACAAATTCGTATGAATCAGCCACTATATTATTAAACGTAAAATAGTTACGTTTCCTCATGAAAGGCTGGAAATAGTCTGATCTCACAAGGAAACTATTTTATATAATGTCAGAAAAGTGGATAACTCAAAAAGACCTTACAGTTTTCAAAAGGTGTGCCCCCAAAACCCACCTCTAAATGCAAAAAACGTACAGTACATTTGTAAATGCAGTTTAAATATGGTTAATTGTAAACAATTATTTACAAATGCTTTGAGCAATCATTAATTAATAGTATTGCATATTTATTTTGGGAGAAATTAATTTTGGTAAAATGCTACTTTATCACATAGCATACGTAAAATACATCTTCACAATATGCAGGCTAAAATGATCTAAAAAAAGTCTACCTGTAGCTTTGCCCTTTGCCTTCAAAACTCAACATAAAACCACAAATGACTGTGAGCATTCGAAGCCCTGCATTTACTCTGAGAAAGGTGCAAAGAATGAAAATGAAGTTAAGGGGCATAAAATGAATTAAGGATTAGATAAAAAGGGAGAGAGGAAAAGAGAAAAAAGAGAGTCAAAGAGAGCAGCATGTTAAGCATTCAAGCAGAAAATGGAAGAACCGATTTATGCACTCTTTCCTTTTCACATACCATTGCTCCTAATGAAGAAAGACCCTGTTTCATCAGGTCAAAAGCTACCTTTTACTTCTTGATCAGTGCTCCTTTTGTGCTCCACACACATTTCCCTCACTTCCATAAAAGGTCCATTATTTCTTATTTAAATCGAATGAATTAAAATGACACTTTACAGACATGTTTTCATTACATCAGCTCTGTGTGGGATCCACCATTTTGTCCAGTTCACCATACATTTGTTTTGCCAAGTTCCAGCAATATGTAGCGCTTAAAAATGTATGAACTTGCATTTATTATTCATATCTAGTGAGTTAATTATGGATAAACATTCCTACAGAAGGCTTAATGATATTCAGTTGTGGTGATAATTAATGAGGCTGTCGATTCTCTTTGACTGTGTCATCCTCTTTAGTGTCATTCGGCACCTGCCGTGAAGAGTCTTCACACCTCCATCCATCAGCTGCATTGGCATTTTCACAAATGTCATCAGTTATGTTTGGCTTCATTTCTTGCCTGTCTTTCCACCATTTTTCTCCCATCTCCATCTCCCTTGTTTATCCTTTTGTAAAACCAACACACAACTTCAACAGAGGAATATCTTCCTCTTTGCAATCAATAAAGAATAATGTTATTTAGTTTGTGCTCTTTTAGAATAAATAATGTATGCCGGAGTTTGTATAGACTGCAGTATTTAACTGAAACGAGAAAATGAAGCACAATCACAAAAGTAGTAATAATAATAATAAGGCTCAGTGGTTAGCACTGTCACCTTACAGCAAGAAGGTCGCTGGTTCGAGTCCCGGCTGGGCCAGTTGGCATTTTTGTCTGGAATTTGCATGTTCTCCCCATGTTCATGTGGGTTTCCTTTTTCCAGGTGCTCTGGTTTCCCCCACAGTCCAAAGACATGCGGTAGGGGAATTGGGTGAGCTAAACTGGCCATAGTGTATTTGTGTGAATGCGAGAGTGTGTATGGATGTTTCCCAGTACTGGGTTGCGGCTGGAAGGGTATCTGCTTCGTAAAAAACATATTCTGGATAAGTTGGCTCAGTGTTGAGTGTGCTGTGATGACCCTTTATAAATAAGGGACTAAGCCGAAGGAAAATGAATGAATGAATAAATAAATGAATAATAATAATAATAATATTAATAATAATAATAAATTAAGATTTAGTTGATCATTATGTTGCTCATCTTCCAAACCTACATGAAGATTTAAAGAGTTGCAAAAACCTCTAGATTTTGCATATGAAGTCTTCAGATTTTTAACAAAATCTGAGATTTCTGTCCATCCACTGTAAGTGTGTACATACAAAGCTGATGCTGCAAATAAAAATAATAAATAATAATTAATTTGAGTCAAGTGGTTTAATCTGCTGATCCAATGATCACTTCATAAGATGAACAGATTTCATTTACAGAAGGCTCTAGAATAATGTGGGACAGTGAAAAATGCTCAGTAATGCATCTTAAATATTTTATGTTTACTGCATATTCAGATTATTTATAATATAGTACGTAATACTGTAATCTTTATTAAAAACACTATTCATTTGTAAGGTTGTGTGTCTTCAGAAGACTTGGAAAGAATGGATAATTTGTTTTTTATGTTTTTACAGACATTTTGATGTTTTATTTGAATAGACTTCCTATTAATAAACTTTTTTTTTCATAATATAATAAAAATATATGAAGATTATTCATTCATTTATTTTCTTTCAGCTTAGTTCCTTGTTTATCTGGGGTCACCAGAGTGGAAACCTCCAATTATTCCAGCATATAGTTTACTCAGTGAATGCCCTTACAGCCGCAACTACTTGAAAACACCCATTCACACTTATACACTGTGGCCAATTTTGTTTACCCAATTCACTTATAGAGCATGTCTTGGACTTTGGGGTGAACCGGAGCACCCGGAGGAAAACATACATGCAAACTCCATACAGAAATACCAACTGACCCAGCCGGGACTCAAACCTAATGTTTTCCTTATGGAATTGAAATGACATAAGGGTAAATATAAAATAACAAATTAATAACAAAAATTAACTTCAGGTAAACTAACCTTCTAATGCTAAAAATATTTCAATGAGCCACACAGACTCTTGCATATTATGTCGCATTTATGTCAGAATGAACGAGTTATGAGTGCACATAGCCACAATAAATATGGCACCATAAAGATATAATTACCTGTGGGAAACTGGGGATTTTCATTAAGCCCAGACATTCCAGTTTGTAGCCCATGTCAATAAACAATTAAGGCAGAAGAACTGATCATTATTATTTATTTTATGTGAGTGTGTTGATTGGTTTGGCTTTATTTTTAGCTTTTATTGACTTGTTTATTGATTTTTAGGTTTTATTTTTGACAAAAATAATTTACAAAAGACAAACAGAATGAAAAACAACAACAAAAATGTGAGGGAACATATGATGTTTACGACATATGAAATTCCCCATTACATGGATTCCTAATATATGAATGGATTTACCCTCTAAAAATTCACTAAGCAATAAGGTTTTAATGACCAACTATTTTCAACTAAAACATTTATGTTAAAAACACAGGGGAATCAGCAGTCAGGTGCATGGATCCAAAGCAATGAATAAAAACAGCAGGAATAGAAATCCACACATGGTCATGTAAGGTAAAAAGTACCTGAACATTTTTTTATTAATGCATCATCAAAGATTACAAAAAACAACCCAGGCTCATTACGGATACGTACCCAGGTCTACATTTCTGGATAAACCCAAGCGAAAGTATTTTCAAAAGCAATCTTTAAAAAGAAAAGCAGTTGTGGCCATGTGATTTCACCAAGTTTTCAACCTGTTGTTTATTTATTTATTGCTTTTGTTTTACTCAAACCCCTTCATTGCAGTCAACTTTGCTCCACTTTCCAAATCCATCGCCTGGTGACAACAGAAAAGCTGTTTGTATTGTAAGCCGTCAGAAGCAGTCTGCAGCGTCATACGGCCCTGTAGCGTTCATTTTAAAGATGAAATGCAACCATATATACCTCTGACTACATAATTTGCGCTCTCCAGAGATATAGACAGGGATAAGTATTCACAATAAGCCTGACAAAAAGTGGCAAATGGCAAACTTTAGACAAAGATCAGACCGCTTAAAACTAATAAAAAAAATCTCACTCTGAAAGAGACTATCCTAGATCTTGATCCTAGACCCCCTGCAATCAATGTAACCCAAGATTCAACCAGCAGCTCCACAATGGGAGGTCAGCATTCTAACAGGGATGCTAAAAATCACAGCTTCTAACATCTTTTGAAGCCAAGGAAGTGAGGTTTACTTGCACATCTCTACTAGCTAGCCTCTGCTCAGTGCTTACTGAAACCTGATAGTTTCTGAACTGGGCTTCTTAGGGGAACCAGAATACAAGTTGTCAATATATAGTCTAAATGTCATTCTGTATAACAGCCAGCAAATTTATAGTTATATCCTTCCCTCTTGAATCCAAATGGATTTCAAACGGTCTCCTCCTGCTCCTCCCATCTCATTCACATTCTCCTCTCCTCTCTCCACCCTCTCTTTCTGCACCACTTCACACAGACCTGTTCTCTGGCTATCCAGACACATAATCAATTGAGTGAATGCCAGGGGAGAGAGCTACTACATGGATTTCCAATGGGCTGCCACTGGTGTAGAGGGAAAAAATAGATGGAGAAAGATAAAATATAAGCACCATAGAAGCGCAACCACACATGCTCACCTTTCACCTTTCATTCTAATTGGGTCGAATGGTAAACTGAGGCGCTTTAGCGTGTGGTGGTATAAAGGAATAAATGTGAATACTATGGCAACAAGTGAAACTGGAAATTGTTCTCAGCATGTGAGCCTCCTCCACGAGACTCTGCAGATTATAAACAGTGCTCAACAAACAGTTTGGTTTACCTCAAGAAGAGTTTCCTACTCATTTAATTCTCTGTTAAAATAGTTTCTTCCATCAAGAGGGTTTATATTATGTGTTGTGTTTGAATCAATTGTTGCCAAACCTCAAGTCCTGCAAGTGTCTTATCTCTCACAGGCTTTAATGTGGATTAAATGACTCATCAAGGCTGTTTAAATGGTTTTTAATGTAGACTGTGAATTGTTGATAAGTAGTATTCCCACCACAAAAGCACTTAGGGATTGCTGATTGGTTTGGTTAAGTAGCATTTAGTGTGATAATGTTATCTTCAACAATCCGGCAGCCATCTTATCTGTAATATGACCGAAGTAAGATAGTCTCCATAAATAAGTTGAATGAGTCTGGCATAAGAGAACATCAGAGAAGTGCAAAATAAGGTCAAGCTGATACAATCTGTTCCATTTTTGAAGATGACAAGAGTGGCCATGGTGTTTCTGTTTTGCTAAATTTATCAACATAGGCTCATTCTGAAACTGTAAACCTATATACATTTCTGGAGATTGTGAATTATGTAGCCAGAGGAACATTTGGCTGCATTTCATATTTAAACCGAACGCTACAGGGTGGTATGATGCCATTCTTTTTCACATTTACCAACTGACCGCTTTCCTCCGTACGGACGGCTTTTCCACAGTTACCAGTTTGTCCAATGGATTGCTGTGTACGCTGGAGGATTTGAGAAAAAGAGTGGAGTTGTCCGGAACGACAGGGTCAGGGACGATAGGGCGGTGAGGATTGGTTTCAAAATGCAGGTAAAACAAAAGCAAAAGCCAAAAATTAAAACAAACAAGTAAATAACAGAATTAGAATGTGGTAAAATCTGAAAATGTGGTAAAAATCAGGCTGCCGTGAGGGCTTTTCTTTTCTGGATTGCTTTTTAAAATGCTATTGGTTAGGTTTATGGATGGGGTGGGCGGGGTTATTGGTCAGTCGGTCCGTCAGTAAGTCAGTCAACAATAGCCTCTGTTGGATTTACGCGAGACGAGCAGGCGTGAAAGGCACTCGCGAGAAAAATTTGAGATTTCAAAAAGCATACACAGCGCCCTCTGGTGGATTTGTGAAAACAAAACCTGCAAAATAACATACCTCCTGGGACGTATTTGGCGATATCCAGAATTGTATATTGAGGTACATAATTAGAATGAGCCTGGGTTGGCATTTATACTGTGCTATGCTGTTTATATCCATACTGTAAAAAGCACTGCAAGACTGTAAGTAAAAAAAAAAGACTAAACATAGCTTTTAAGTTGTCACAAGAGCGAACAATAAATAGAAATTAACCTTTCTTGGCTGCTATTGTCTTTTTTATTGACCAAAAATGTCAAAAAAAAGTAAAGATCTGATTTTATTGTCAAACTAATCATACATGCACATTGCAAGTAGAAATTTGCGTTAACAAGCAATTGGACAGGTGTACCTAATAAATTGACTGGTGATCATAGATTGCTCACTATTTTTGTCACACTGTGCAACTGAACAAGTGTTTCACGAAAATTGCTGAATTTATATTTTAAGGATGGGGTCTCTCACGAGGCTAGACACCCAAAAATGAAGATAAACCCAACACAAAGACAATAGCAAGTTCAAAAAGTGTGAGGGAGCTGCCTTAGTCACTTTAGGGAGACAGATTATTAAACAACATTAAGACATAAGTATAAAAAATAAGACATTCTCAAGGTTTGAAATAGTGTTTTGAATAAATGTATTAAGTGAATTATTGATTCATAACATGACACTTTTGGTGTTTTTATTATTATTTTAAATGATCCCATTAACACAGATCCACAATAATAATCACCTTCCTTTTGCGATCTACTAAAGGAAATACAAAGTCACCTACATTTTGTGTGAGTGAATAAACAGCACATTTACTTTTTTTTGCTAATATATTTTTAAGAGAAGTGCAAACCAAGCTGCTGCATTAGCTTTTTAATTACATCTGAGCATGCATTGATCAGCACATAATTGCTTTTTGAAAAATAAGGCATTCTACCGTTCATTATTGTTAAATGCGGACATGATTTCTAACAACCCTTGAGATTTATGAATATGAAATGCAATGGCATCCTCATTATAAATTTACCCAGCATGAGACAGGAATCCAGCATATGTTTGGTTCCCACAGGCTTAGCCAGCGCCTTGAAGTGGAACCACTGAACAAAATGTGTAGGTCCTCTTAATTTAGGTTAGGGATGAATAAATATTCCTTTACAATTAAAAAGGGCAACTAAGATTGTTTAATTTCAACTAGCTCAGACATATTCACTTTAAACCACCCCGAGCGTTATAAGAGCTTTGATCAGTGAAACAAACCTATTTGGGACCATATTGAATTTTTATAATGTGCTTTGTAGCTTTTATGATCATTTAATCGATCAAAGATCCATTGTACCAAATGCATATGCCAAGCACACATAATATTTGAGAAGAAGGGGAATTTATTGTTATCTGATCAGTTGTTAATAAGGATTAAAAGGGCAAATCCATACAAAATGCCCTCTTTGGTAGCTACAGTTAGCTATGGTACAGAAGTTACATATCACAGGCAATTAGAAAAGAAATGCACAGTGATAAACCCACAACAGGGAGTGAAAACCTTTTGAACAGAGACTTTAAATGAGCTCCTTTTTTTTCTTGCTCCACTGCTTGGCTATAGAATGTTCTGAATTTCCCCAGACCCAAAATGAAAGACTTTTTCCTCCCGAGGCACAAAAGCATGCAAATCAATTTATGCTGTATTTTTCTTTTATTGAGACAGCACTGAAATTTGAACTTTAAGGGGTGGTGTTCATGCCTGCAGACTGTCAAAAAGGTCTCCCACTTTCTTTCTAGGTCATTGAGGCTTAGGATATTCATTTACATATGCAGAGGGAAAAGTAAACTGTGTAAAAGGGTTGTGCATGCAAATGACTTGCAAAGATAGAAAATGTGTGAATTTAGATGCATCACATTTGTCTTAGATTAATGATAATGATAACAGAGGTTAAATAATATCAAGAATTCAAAGAGATATTACATAACATACATGTAGCACTCAATATCTCAAAGTTGTTTAATAATCTGTCTCCGTAAAGTGACTATGCACACTGTAAAAAACGCAGGGTTCCTCACAATTTATTCATGTCCCAACACAAATCGTTTAAGTTAACTTAACACTTTTAACAAATGTGGATTGAACATAAAAAAATAAGTTGTCCTAATGAAATGTCAAGAATTGTGTGGTTTCAAAAAAAATTTATTTTTAAGTAAAAAATATATATATATTGAGTGTAGCTCTCTCACACTGTTATTCCCATTTTGGTGACACTTTATTTTGATGGTCCGTTTGTTGAATTTAAGTTACATTGCAACTAATCATCATTAGATTATAAGTAGACTGTTAGGTTGGGGTTAGGGTTGGGGTTAGGGTTATTCTAAGTTGACTTGCAAAGTTTCTTATAGTCAGTTAAATGTCTGTTGATAAATGACAGTCTACTAATACTCAAATGGACCATCAAAATAAAGTGTTACCCCCATTTTTCCCTCATTTTAAACTTGCTATTTTTTTTTTTTTTGCTAGGTTTATCTTCATTTTGAGAAATGGTAAATCACATTTATCTACCCTACCATCTCGAGGGTTTACAGAGAATGGAAAATTTCTGATGTCAAATTACATTGATATTTGGTTGATTTTTGGTTGTGTTGGAAAATGACCAAAATTCAACATCTGATGTCATAGTGATAATATCCACACAACGTCAAGGTGTAGCATGATTAGACGTTGATATTTGGTTAATTTTAGGTTGGACGTTGGACATTGATGTCGACCTGACATTAGGTTCTGACCTCAACCCATGACATTGGGTACGTTGGGGTACAACGTCAAAATGACTTTCATGTTGACACCTTGTGCTTGCAGGGATTTCATAAAGCACGAATAATCTCAGACTGGTTTCTTAAACATCACAATGCGCTCACTGTACTCAGATGCCCTCAGCAGTCACCAAATCTCAATCCAGTAGAGCATCTTTAGGATGTGAACGGGAGAAATCTGCAGCAATTGCGTGATGCTATCATGGACCAAAATCTCTGAGGATTATTTACAGTACATCTATGCCACAAAGGATTAAGGCAGTTATGAAGGCAAAAGGGGGTCCAACCTGGTACTAGTAAGGTGTACCTAATTAAGTGGCCGGTGAGTGTATATAATGATAAGTGGCTTTTATTTTGTCATTATCGAGGTCAAAAGATTAAAAGAAAACACTTTACTTGAAGGCGTTTTCATGAGCATGTCATGACACCTTTAAAATCATGACGTCATTACTATAAATGAGACTTGTGAGACAAGTCTCATTTACTATAAATGAGACAAACATTAAGTGTCATTTGCTCAGTTATGCCAATTTGCAATGATGACTTTATAAGAGGTATCTTTGTCATGGCAACTTGACATAAACAAATACACCACAACCTGTCTTTGTCTTTGTCATTAATTTGACATTACCAAGACAACAAAATGTGTCAGTGACAACTTTACATTACCAAGACAACATAACTTTATTATAAATATGTCATAAACACGATTGTCATAAGGCCATTATTGCTATTATTGTGTCATTAATACTTTTTTGATCACTTATTTTGCCAGTGGAATGAAATGAATTTGTCATTGAAACTTTCCAGTAAGTGTTAATAACAGTGTGATTAACATTTAATGACATTTTTATGACAAATTCAATTTGTATCACTGTGGTTGAGGTAAAGAAAAATGAATGATGCTTTTATAAAATTCATGACACAATTATAATGGCCTCATAACAACTATGTTGATGCGAGATTTATGACAAATTATGTTGAACAAATTGAAAGCACACAACACATCTTTCATAATACGTTCTGTTAGCTACAGTTTGGAATACATTTTGAGAAAAGAATATTGTACCTTCTTACATCACTAAGAATTTAAGAATTTTTAAATTAACTAATTCTTTTTAGATAAAAAAAGAATAAAAATCCAACCCTATTGACATATACTTGTTCTTGTTTTAAGCATTAAGTCACTCAATTTTGTTGAATTTTCAGAGATAACATGACATCTCAAGTAAATGTATTAGGAATGGCCTAGTTACATTCTTCTATATGTCAAGGCCACATTAGAATCTGAGTTAATGAAATGAGTTGAACAAACAATTTTATGCCGTTTTTAAGCTTTGCATGCATGGAGAGATTACTGTGTTTGTTTCTATCATTTATAAGCTAGACAGAACTTCTATTCACCTATAAAATGATCAATACTAGCCAGCGTTAGATGGCAGCAGACATATTTTGCATTGATTTTTCCATTGGCCTTAATTCCTCTATAGCTGATGCACATTGTGTCCATCCAAAGAAAAGTTGCTATTTAAAGTACAGAGTCTATCTGCGTGCCCAAAAATAAAAAAATAAATAAACAATAATTTTCTGTAAAAACTGGGATTCACAAAAAAGTAAAGTCCAAAACCATTTTGAAGAAAAAAAATATTTTAACAATACAAAACTTTAGGTTTAATACATGAATATGTATTTCTTAGCATACTGTATGTTTAATTCTTATATCTGACCCTACTTTTACCATCATTACTGTTTTGTAATGCCATTTTTGATGGAATGCAATATACAAAATTATTTAAATGATTATGGGTTTTAGATTTAAAATCCTGAAAATAATTTTCAATACAATGCAATTTAAAGCTTTACACAATACATGTTGCTTTTACATTTTAGGCATCCATTTTGAGAACCCTTGGCAACATCAACATCAAATGAAAATTTCCCCTTATCAATTTTCTAAATGCATATTATGGATATTAATGTCAATGACTCACTCTTTTAAATTTTTTATAAAAACAATAAATAAATATTAAAGCAATGGTTGACCTTGTAGTCATTTTAAATCAAAATAACTATCTTATAGTTATCTATACAAATTTTCTAGTGAAAATCTCTCTGATTAAGACATCTCAACCTGCTACCATTTTTGTATGCAATGCCCACATCTTAAAACCAATGCATGAAACGATGCATAGTTTCAATTGATATAGAAAATGTACACAGATGAAATTATTAGTCACATTATCTTTTTATAAATTACTATGAATTGTATACAAAAACATATATAAATACATAGCTCAGTCATGAAACTGAAGCATGAACAATCAATCTTTTCCCCCAAACTATGTATCCTAATTCCTTTTTATTCCAAATTGATTAAATGCAACACACCATATAGGAACTGTTCTAGCCCCCTACAGCATTTGGCCATCTGCTATGGGGTTCTCTCTACCTTCCTTGCAATAGCATGCATCATAATCCCTGTCATGTTTTGGAAGTAGTCTTCACTCATGCCAGCAGCAGTGTAGGAGAGCTAGCAAGCCAAGGCAAAGCATATGTAATTTTCTTCCTGACCAGTAAATGTTGTTGAAATCTACTCCAAGGGTTGGCATGATATAAAGGAACTTGCCTTGCTTCCTCCATTTCATTTTGACAAGGAAAAATGTGAGATTCTCTAAACTGGAAGACCTAAAAAAAAAGACATTATCCACACTATGGTTTATTGATATAATATGACTCCGTCAGGACTTTACATCAGATTTAAAATGATCACAACCATCTGAATATATAAATTTATTTATATAATTTCATTTCATGCACAGATGACTCACACTGTTAATGTTAATATAGCTGCTTAGAAAACAAGATTGTTGCATCTTAAGTAAATGAGATTTGATATATGGGTATACATTAGTACTGGGCAACAAAGCAAATGTAATGAGAACGGTATTTATTTTTTTAAATGTAATATTTCCTGACTGTATGGATTAAAGTCTTTCTGGTCCAATTTAAAACCATTTAATTTGTAGAAAATGGGTTTTTACGAACGTTTTAAGACATTTAAAGAAAGTCACATTCTAACACTTTATGTCTTATATAAAATGATTACAACCGTCTTAATATATACTGTGAATTCACCACCAAAGTCACCCATTTCATGATTACATGTATCTCTATAGCTCTGTATATTAAATTCCTTGAAAAACGAGATTCATTTTGCATCTTAGATATTAATGTTAGAAAACTAAGCGAAAATACTGAGAAAGATATTTATTTGTTGCAATGTTTAAGATTAGATCAACATATGGATTTAAGTCTTACAGAGGTGGGTACGAATTACATTTACTTCATTACATTTACTTGAGTAAAATTGTACGTTTACTTTTTGAGTACATTTAAAAAATGTGTACTTTTACTCTTATTCAAGTAAATTATTAAAGAAATATCTGTAACACTTTATAATAACTATACACTATGAACCATTTATTAAGCATTAGCAAATAGTGAATTCATTATCTGTTAAGCATTAACTCTACATTAATAAACATTAGTAAGCAGTTTATAACTGAAGCTATACATGTGGTATTCTTGACTTATAAGCATATTTATAATGTGCTTAATAATTGTGTTTTCATACGTTGTTAATGATTTATTTTTCATTACAAAATGAAGTATTGCATTATTTCCAAACCAGTTATTTAAGCATAGTTGGTGTTTTTAAAAGATCATTCAGAATGAGTTAGTAAATGATTAATAAACTATTGAAATTAACATTTATAATTCTTATTATTCAGGATACTAATAGTTAAATTGTATGTTAATGAATGCTTTATTAACTCAACTTCGTCAAGTTTTGTGACCTAATCTAAAGTGAGGACTCTTTATGCTTTATAAATCCCTTATAAATGATAATTAAAGGGTCAGTTAAATTCTAAACAGGGAAAAAGAACACAAGATACACAATTGAAACTGTATTAAACTAAAAAATAAATCTCAATATCACAATTAAAATTACTGTACAGTTTAAAAATTGCATCCAATTGTATTGTTAAATTATTATATTGTTGTTGTTTTGTCCTATTTTATGTCATATTTTGACACCCTTGTTATTCAGCAATGTTTAAACTTTACACTCATTTTACATAAGATTGCAAAGATTATTGTTTATTTGATACCAAGCCTTTAATTGTCATTTATTAGGGATTTATAAAGCATAAATAGTCCTCACTTTAAAATAGGTCACAAAACTGTATGAATTTGAGTTAATAAAGCATTTCTTAACATAATAAGCATTACTATATGCCTGAATAATAAGATATATAAATGTTAATTTCAATTGTTTATCAATCATTTACTAACTCATTCTGAATGATCTTAAAAACCTCCAACTACTCTTAAATACAAACGGTTTGTAAATAATGCAATACCTAATTTGGTAATGAAAAATCAACCAGTCACAATTTATGAAAATACAATTTATTAAGCACATTATAAATGTGATTATAAGTCAATAATACTGCAATTGTAGCTGCAGTTATAAACTGCTTACTTATGTTTATTAATGTAGAGTTAATGCATGACAAATAATGAATTCACTAGATGCTAATGATTAATAAATGATTCATAGTGTGTAGTTATTATAAAGTGTTACCGAAATATCCTTACTCTTATTTCGCTACATTTGGCGGCGTTCCTCCGTTACTGTCAAATAGAGTGGAGGAACTATGACATCACCTTATAGGGTAATCGGCTGCTAGCATAAAACTGGTTTCCTCGATAAAATCTCTATAGGATTTTCCCATAGGCTTTTCGAAGATTGCAAATAATAAGCTCTGTGTTAAAACACTGTTCAATACACTTACACGTTTTGTCCAGCCGGATAATCCTCACATGAAAATACAACTTTTAGCACTTTTGGATCTTAAATGCAAAAGCAAGAACTGAAAAGCCAACATTAGGCTATAAACGGACTATAAAGCCTTCGGGGCGCTCGCCTGTGATGTCAGCACCACCCTGCTACAGACAACTCTTCAAGCTTACTTTTAGAAATATGATCCATGACAAAGATTTACTCTCTCGGTTTATAATCCACACTATAATATTATAAACAAATTAATTCGCAAAAGCACATAGACCTATGTACCTTTTGGATAGTTTTTTTACAGGGGAAATACATTTAGTTTTGCTTTACGGTTGTTGTAAAAGTTTTAAAACTGCATGTATAAATGTGCTTACATGGTAATGTCATAAGACATGTTTAAATGAGTGTATCGCTCACGTGCATACAGCCCGCTTACCTTAGTAACAAAGGACAGAAATGAGGAGTGAGGGTGAAGTCTAATGTGATATGCCTGCAAGTTCCATCATGGACACAGAACAGCATTCAATATTCTTTTTTGTCACAGAGTACAGCAAAAAGCAGCCCATAGAGTCTCATATGCTATACATTTTAAGGAGGAGTGTAAATATTGCAGTTATGACAGAGATAAATGTGTTCAGATAAAGAAAAAAAAGGACAAGAAATCTACGTTACAGTTTTTCTCAGTGGCTTTGGTGCATTTCTCACAACACTATTTACATTTGCACAAAAGTTAATGCATTTCTCAAAACAATTAGTACAAACTGCAAAACCTAGTGGATAACCTGCAAAAGCGTGTCACTTGCTCAAAATGGAGAGTTCATTCCTCAAAAGCAAGCATTCATGTCAATGAAAGTGTCAGTGTCATCAAAATGCAAAGTCCTGACACCATTGTTTATGAACAAGATAGTCAAATGGCTTTGTCATGTTTTCATTAGGACCAATGAATAAAAGTCAGATTTTGGTGACACTTCCTGAAAATGCTCTAGACCGCACTATATACTATTTGCACAGCCATTTGAAAACTGCAGTAAAGTTAGACATCACTGCATTAAGTGATGTATCTGAGTACAAGACACTGAATATGTATGTTTCACATTTTTACTGCAGATGCTCTTTACAATTCTAATTTGTTCACAGCATTGTGCAAAAGAATAAATACACCCTTTTTTTACAAAAAACTTCCTTTGGGTAGAGCTGTGCACAACTGTAAACAATATTGCAGTCTATATTGGAACTGAACCTACAACATACACAGGTCTGTAAATCATTCATGAAATTGTTCAATTTAGAAGACATTTTCAGGAAAAAAAGATTTAAAGTTTTTAAATAAAAAGAGCTTGACAGATTTTGACAACTAGTTCAACATTTTTGTATGTAATGACTCAAGTAATGAAATGAGGACTATTAGTTTTATATGGAATGACTATTCAGCATCCACAAGTTTAGTTAATTTTGACTGACATGACATAAGCAAATGATAATGTTATAAAACTGTTATAAAACAGCAGAAAGCTGTATGAAAGCAATTGATGCATGTCCAAAAGCATTTGCAATTTGCTGGAAGGAATGAGAAACTGCTACTATGATGTGCACAATTGACTAATTGTTTTGAGAAATACATTAACTGTTGTGCAAATGTAAATAGTGTTGTGAGAAATGCACCAAAGCGACTGAGAAAAACTGTAAAATGGCAATTAACATGTATGTATTCTTACACATTTATTCACACGTTTGCATTACTGAGAGCAGGAAAAAGATAGGCTGCACTGGTAAGCAGTATCTTCATAATATCGTTTAATTAAATAAATAATCAACAAATGAATCTGTCTTGACAGTCTTTACAAGTGAAGACATTATCTACACACAATATGAATTCCCAATTAGAAAATACTACAAACTATAAAAAACTACTCATGAAAATTCTTTAATCACAGACAAATCCAAATGCCTAACACAAGCAAGCTGCACTCTAGACCAGCTCAGCTCGATGACGTATAATGTCTCAGACACCGCCTGTAGTCCCGATTAGCAACTTGATAGCAGCCGTCTTTTTAAAAAAGCGCAACCGATTAAAAAAATCAAGAGTGTGCTGTAACTGATGTGTTTTATGTCATAGAATAAAACGTGAAGGTATCTTGAGTTTGTGTTAGTCACAGACCTTATTTAAGCGATTTAACTGAAATCCCATAAAAAAAAAACACATTGATTTGACTTGTTTGCAAATATCACAAGGCGCCACATTGGAGAGGTTGTGTGTTGTGAGAGGTTGCTATAGAGATGCGTCTCCCGCCCACTTTTGGTTTGAGCGTACGTGCTTATGTTGAAATGATGGCTAAAGTCGAGGTAGACGTGCGAGTTTATACTGCGGTCACGCCATGGCCTTCTGTGGTTCCGAGAGGATGGTTCACGCTGTCTGTGGAGTGAGTTTATGGGACCAGGTCACCTGCTGCTTCAAGTTCAGTCTATGTTTTCACTCCAAGATGTCAACAGAGATAGTTTGATAATGTGATGCATGCTGTAGCCTACATTGAACTGACATCGCAACATATACATCAATTCCAGCTCCAACCTGAAAAATCAAGCAGTGGTAAGTGTCAAAATGATCCCAATTTGAACAGTATTAATGGTAACTATGGGATAACTAAAGAAACTGCTGTTTAATGGAATAACTGATTAGCGCTGCACATCTTAGCAATGATTGCTGATTTGTCAGTATGTATACACGATTTGTCATATGAATAAACTTCCAGTGCATCTTTTATTTCATTATGACAAGGTTTGAAAACTCCTGACCTGAAAAAAAAAAAAAAGTAACATCTTGATCCTGGAACAACATTCCAATGTGCTTGGTCAAAACAAAACTTGCAGGTTGAATAACTGTAACTTTAAGTCGGAATTTTCCAGGTGTATGAATAATTTTGGGCTTGACTGTATAGATAGATAGATAGATAGATGGATGGATGGATGGATGGATGGATGGATGGATGGATGGATGGATGGATGGATGGATGGATGGATGGAAGGACGGACGGACGGACAGACAGACAGATACAGTAGATAGATAGATAGATAGATAGATAGATAGATAGATAGATAGATAGATAGATAGATAGATAGATAGATAGATAGATAGATAGATAGATAGAAAGATAGATAGATAGATAGATAGATAGATAGATAGATAGATAGATAGA
>CAIGQZ010032461.1:6097767-6156938 GCA_903798205.1 Danio tinwini | reverse complement strand
ATACACACATACACACACATGCGCACACACACACACAAAACCTGTCTAGAATATCAAATTGTCTTCTGATTTTCAATTTAGCAATGTATGCAGAAAAAAAAGACTCTCTTCAACTATATGCAAACCCAACAAGCTATAAAAATAATAAATAAATAATTCACACACTGTCGCACCACTGCGCTTTATAGTCACATATCTCTCTATATAATATATCCTGTCTAGCAACTCGGGGTGTCGGGAATTCCAGGATCCGACCATTCATTTGCTGCGATATTCCTTATGATCCACCTTAAATGACTGATCCCTCCCTCCCTCTCTCAGCCGCAGCTCTCCCTACCCTCAGACTGAATCTCTATCTTCCCTCTTTCGATTTCCAGCCACGGCAACCAGTGATTGAAACTGTCTTTTTCGTCGCGCGGTGAAAGGTTGCGTTTATCCGCACTTTTCCCGGCGGTTAAACGGGGCGCAACCAACAGAGCAGTTAACACGCAGAAAACAAGATTTAAAACCAAACTAAACTTGGATCTGTTGCGTTTCGTAACCAAAGCGGAACATACCTCAATCCCTTTTGTGATTATTTCCCCTTTTTCTCTGGACAAGAAAAGGCTGTTGGATTGGATTCGAGCAGACGGGCTTTTTACTTCTAAACGGCGGGATAAGAAGTTTCTACGTGTTTTAGACTAAACGCGGAGGTCGCATTTTAAATGTAGGAAAGGCGACTAACGATAATTCCATCCTGCTGGTTGACTGGCACCAATTCCAAAGTTACTTTCCAGATGCAGAGTAAACAAACACGGTTTGCAAGCGACGAAAGACATTGCCTATCCGTGCAAGCGTTTACTTAGAGACCTTTCGCGTCTTTCATCAGTGGGAGTTTTGAGGAGAGGGCTTGTTTTTGAGGAGAAGGCTTGTTTCTCGATGCACTGAATGAGGAGGAACGTCCCATGTGTGGCTTTCACTCTTTCTGACAACCCTCCAGCCTTAAGGTAGGTTTGTTCCATCTTGTTGTTTTCTTATTTTGTTTATTCAACCTTATTTCCTTCACTTATATTTTCCCATCCACAGGTGTGCGTGTACATGTTCCATCTTGTGATGTGTTGTGCTCTTCTTCTGAACCTCGCCGTATTTGCTCACGAGACATTTTTTTGCCTGTTGCAAGTGTTCATTTTTTTGCGCCTCGAGCAATTTAATCGTTTGCTAGTGGCAATGCGCATAAACGGCTCCTTTTAACCACTACGTTTGTCGCAAATTATTTTATGTGTGTTTTAATGCCATTCCACCACCATTCCTGACACCGCAGTCATTTAACGTTGAGAAGTGCACGTTTTGCACTACTGGCTAATAGGATGGTTTTAATAGGCAGATATGAATGGGTACATTTCATGTGAAGAGCAAAGAGGGTTTCTTGCTGATTGATGAAGAGGTAATCAGTCGATCCTCTGACGTCATCCCCTTGAGTAACGTCCACCGCGCCTCTTTCGCGCCTCTCTGGGTGTGTCCTCGCGCTATTGCGTCGAAGGGGAAACCCTGCAATTTGTTCCCCGTCAGGAGCTCGATGCTCTGTCCTGTGTGGAGATCAAAACCTGCCCGGTTGTGTCAGAAAGAAACGAACTCGAGGCACATGCTTTTTTGTTGTAGTTTTTTTGGGTTATATCTAAATATGGACATTCGTGTATGATATCAAGGGTTTAAAGCTCTTCGTCACCTTCAGGTTCCTTTGTGATTGTTGGCTTCAGCTGCCTGAAGAGATGAAACCCGTGACTTGCAGTCGTGACACAGTCTGAGAGGTGCTGAAATGAGCATAAAACATTAAAACACGACATCACACCCTTTAACAGTTTGCTGTTAAAAAGGTGTAATGCCTAAAATAAGTTTTTAGCAGTTGGGAGTGCTTCAAACTCCCATTGTATGTTTTTTACTTAATGAGACTGATTATGATGTCATGTTGACAAACGTCCTTTGTGTGCTTTGTGCATTATGTACAAACAAGAATCTCTTGAGAACATTTGACTCATAAAGGCCAGGATATGTTTAATATCTTATTTCCCCAGATATAAACGTAAGGTTTTGGAGGATTTCTGTGGTTAAAAAAAGTCCAAAATGCTTCAAGCTAAACTGAAGAAAGACATTTTGTCTTAGGTCATTTAGTTTGATGTCATGACGTGATGTCATTTCAAACAAAATTAGATTAAAACCAAGGCTGTTTGAGAATTGGATTGCCGTTTTCCAGAAATATTTTCATTGGTTAACTAGTGCAGTGGTTCCCAAAGTGAGGGTCGCTTGGTGCTTTCCAAAAATCTAATTCATTTCATTAAACTATTAGATTAGCATGTTTTATTTATAACCCACTGAAGTTTGAAACAGGTAGTTAAAAGTTACATTTAAAAAAGCAACATGCATGTGTTGTGACTTCTGGGGTGATTAACGTTATAGTAAAGACACAGCAATAGCATCAGATGCAGCAGATTGATTTTATGGCACCAAGTAAAATTTTTACGCCACTCACGTACATTAACAATAAATACAGGCCACAACTGAACATGTATGATGATCTCTGAGTGGCGTTCTCCAAAATTAAATGAAAAATAGACATGGGCCTATTGATGTATGTGTGTGTGTGCCGTTGCATGCAAAGTTTGTATATGTATAACCACCTCAGGGCATATGTTGCGAGTCACTGGGATTACTATTTTGGGGGTTGCAAAATAGCTTTTTGGGGGCTGCAAATTTTGGGGAACCCCTGAACTAGTGGGTAGGTGAGGTGTGGTGTGTTCTGCTACTGTGCATTTGTGCAGTGAAAAACAGAGTCTAAACAGACTAAACTAAACAGAGTCCATTGTGGTTGGATGTTCACAAGTTAAATACAGAAACACTGGAGAATTTGCTTTAGAGTAAAAAAAATGCTGTTGTGACTTGACCTGAGTACTGAATTGCAGAGCTAGTGCAAATAGCTATTATCAGATGCTTTCTTAACTGCAGTTTTTAGGTATTTTGTTATCGAGAGGAAAATTAGTATTATTATAATAAATTATTATTGTTATTGCGGCCCTCCAGGAATCGAGTTTGAGACCTGTGGATTGCGTCCTAAATCACATACTTCCATACTATATAGTATGCTAAAAACAGTATGCGAGCCGAGCAGTGTATCAGGGCCTTTGTAGTCAAATCCAAGTAGTTTGTTAATCATGTCATAATCGTAAAGTCTCCTTGTGTGGAAGCTGGAAAGCCATCTTATTGTTTATTGGCACACAGGGGAATGTTCACTAGTAATCTTCTGCTGGCGTGAACACTATTTATTTTGCAGAATGTTCTGGGATATGTTTAGTATGCCCACAAAATAATCACAAGAGAAAGGTCAGTCATTATGAAATATGCTGTGATCACATTTAAGCTTATCCCTGCAGATCCACCGTAATCCTGAAAATGGCTGAAGGACTGTTGTTAACCAAATGAAAGTGACAAACTCGCAGAGATCACGGTGTCATCTGAAAGATTTGCAAACAATGCACTCTTTGACCATTTAAATGTGGAGCGTTATGTGCATTTGAACAAATGCTGTTAATGTTTCAGGAGAATTCATTAGCGATTATGAAAAACCAGCTTGAAGACATGAGCAAGCAGATAACGCAACTGAACAATACTACTAACGCATTCATATCTGAGTGGGTGTGATTGTGCACGCTTTAAACTTTACATAACCTGTAGGGTGGGGGTGTTTGGAGCTATCGAGAAGTTTTCTTCTCTAGTGATTACTCCAGCCGACTGATGCAATTTATTGTTGTGCATATCAAGCTGTGTTTACCCTGCAGAGCATCTGTTCCCTCTAATTAGGAAAGAGTTGTACTGTTCAGCCTCCCTCGTCAGACATGATCATGGGTGCTGGTGGTAACTTCAGCCTATACCATGACTCAGGTCTCCCTTTTGTGACTGTTGGCTATAAATGGGATAACTATATCCACCAGCTCAGACTGTTGTGTTGAAAACATGACTAGAGACGCTTAATGAGCTGTGGGGTCTTGTTTAGCGTGAAACATTGTGGGGGATGTACCTGTTGAATTTTGCTGAAATGGAACGTTATGCCTTCATTAGTAGAAGTAGATGCGTTTGCATGCTGTAGCATAATAGTAACACTTCTCATCAAAATGTGCTGTAGTAACATATATATATATATATATATATATATATATATATATAATTGCAGTTTGTAGGACTTCAAGCCTTATATATATATAATTGCAGTTTGTAGGACTTCAAGCCTTATTTAAGGACCTTTAACCGCCTGGCCCTCTAAATTTAAATTTGCATTAACTTGCTATTAAAGTGACCCTTTACATTTTATTGTATGTTTAAAAGTTAAAATTAAATGATATGTACAGCACTATTTTAGATAATATAGTTTCTTTGGCTTTGAGTGGAATAAAACAATGGGCCCTAACCCCCGTGCTGCAGACCAGTACTGGTTTGTGGATAAATAGGTACCGGGCTGCACAAGAAATCATTAATTACCATTTTATTTATTATCTGAGCCTTAACAATTTTTTTTTTGAAAAATCTTTTATTTTGAAAACTTACCGTATTCTCTCGGTTACATCTCTTTCACTTGAGTGCCAAAATTTAACCCACAAGCTAAAACAGACATCTTTGGAAAGTTTCCTTGTGAAGGGGAAAAGGCCCAGTGAAGGACCCAAGAACTGCCAAGGAATCTGCAACACATTTGTCAACAAATCAGGTGAATCCAGCATGTCTGTGCAATAGGGCTGTGCGATATGGGCAAAAGAAACCTATCACGATTTTCTTGAACAACATTTTGTCACAAACAGACTGAATCTGTGTTTACAGTGTGAATCTAAAACGTATTTCAAAAGAAAAACAATTAGATCTTCGTCCAAGACCTGTAATGTGTCTCTAAAACAGACTAATTAAAATAAAAATCACCTACTAAAACTGTAACAAATTGTCTCTAGAACAGACCTGTGGCAAAACAAATTTCGGTTACCCCAGACAAACACATGAAAATAATTTGTATTGGAACTGCAGCAATGTTTTGTTAGTTTGTTGTCCTCTCAGAAAATGGTCACTGAGCAACGACAAAGCAGTGACTGTAAAGCACGTTGAAAATGCTGAAGGAAGCGATGTGCTCACGCTTTTTCTACGTGCTTTTAGACGCAATATATGACTGACTTACAAATTACCTGGTTCTGCTAAACATCAGCCTTCCTGTATTTAAAGTAACTTAATCCCATACCACAGATGTTGACTCTTTTGCACCTCCTGCCCTCCTGTGCTGAACTCATCATCCCTGTAGGCAGGCTATTCGGACTCCTGTTCTCGTGCTCTGTTTAGGCGTGCTGCGTTATGATTGGTTTAAACACCATACTGCAGGAAAATCATGCTGTAAGAAATCGCTTTTAGAAATCGTGCATGTCCAATTTGCGATTTTGATATGATTTCAATTAATCGCACAGCCCCAATGTAGTGTACGTCTAAAAGTTAAAAATAGCTCTAGATAATATAGTTTCTTGGGCTTTCAGTGGCCCCTTACCCCCGGGCTGCCAACGGTACTGATCTGTGGATAAATTAATACTTTTATTTATTATCCGAGTCTAAAAGATCTTTTATTTTGAAAAATGACCATATTCTTACGGTTACATCTTGGTCACTTGAGTGCCAAAATTGAACCCACAAGCAGCAAAATGAGTAAAAAAGAGTCTTTGGAAAGTTTTTCTGCTAAGGGGAAAAGGCCCAGTGAAGGACCCACAAATTGCCATTGAATGTATCCGCAACCCATTAAATCAGGTGAATCCAGCATGTCTGTGCAAGAAGATCAACTGCTGGAGATTGCAAATGATGGTGGCTGTTCACATATCGTGGCTTTTCTGCATGCAAGTTTGTTATTTGCAATGGTGGCGTGCATCTTGGGATCGACACGCGCAAGTGGCGTGACGTGCTCGCACCTTCCAGGTGCACCACCCAGTTAAAAACATCTTAAGAATGCCGCGAGTGCACTGAGAGTTATGTGACAAAAACTAACCAATCAGTTTTGTCAGCTTGTCATTTTTTGAGAAAACGATTCATGATCGCCTAGCAATCTACGTAAACCAAGCCCTGGGCCGCGGTGAAATTGTCAATCGTTGACTGGTCTGTGGTGATAAAAATTTGGGGACCACTGGAAGAAAATATTTTACTGTAATAATAAGGACTTGTTTGTAATGTGTGTGTAGGTCTTGTGTGTTTAGGGGTTGATGACGCTTGTAGTATACAATTTGCAGCAGCTCTGTTTTAATCAGTTGTGTTTTTTTGAAAGGTATTTTTGAATTAATATGACAAATGCTTAATTGTGAGTGTTAGTGTTTAAGAATTTAGTTCTTTTTTATTAAGCATTAATACTTCTGTTCTGTAGCATTGCTTTACCTGTAGTTTGCTTGCATTTAAGACATTAGCACTGTTGAACTGAAGAACAATTGGTAAAGGTTTGGCAGTCTAATTAGAGACAAATTAGCATCTACCTTTTGTTCTCCTCTCCCCAGTAAGACAGAGTGGTGTGCGTGTTCAAGTTTGACGGCAGAACAGCGCGACCAACGAACCTTGCAGGGATGCTGCGAGTCTCATTGGCTCAGCTTGTGTGAAATTTCGAATTCGCAAATAAATGTATAAAGTCATTTTGCATTAGCTGCGGGGATCTGCAGTGCATGTATGCATGTGGATGTGAGGTTGCCTGGCATGCAATGGCAGGAGAAAGATCTCTGCTGACAGAGATAAAGAGAGGGGCCTCCCTGTAACAGATGCTCATACTCGTTCGGCTGGAAAAACAAACATGCTTTTTTATTTGTACGTTCCAATCACAGCAAGCTTCAACACTTGTGTTGTTATCACTGCAAACTAGTGGAGCATGGTTTTACCACCCCATCACCCACTCTCAATCCAACTGGTTATTCAGAAGATGTGCTATCTTGCTTTTTGCATCTCGCCTTCATTCACTCACTCCATTACTATTTCCCTCCCTTTTTGTTTCTCTCTCTCTCTCTATTTATCTTTCACCCTCCCACCCTGTGTGATGTTTAATGCAATACTAGGGGTGTGTTTGTGTGTATGGTGATATTTGAGTGTGAGTGATTGCTGGTTATCTAACGATCTTTAACTGTGCTTGCAGTTGCGTCAACTTTAGCTAGTAAGCCAAGATAGCGTGTGTCTGTGTACATGACCGATACCATTACTAGGTACCTATGTGGGTTTCCATAGAGTATGTGTTTCCAGGCTCTGCTTTTGCTTTGTGTAATCACAGTGCAACATTGGCTGCCTGCGTAGGTACTGTATTGCATAGCAAAGTGGTTGTCATACTTGACAGATGAAGCATGCCCAATCAAACGGCTATTAACTATTGCTAAGTTTAGGATCAGTAAGATTGAAACATTTAAATGCTTCACTGTTTTGACAAAGGAAAATAAAACTGCATGCATACATGTACATGAATATTTTTGTCTGTCTGTCTGTCTGTCTGTCTGTCTGTCTTCAGGGCCTTAACAAGCTGAACTGGTACTGTAGGCAAACGACAATCACGCTGCCCTCAACCCAAAAGTACTAGGGCTGTGTGATTAATCGAATTGCAATTGCGATTTGAAACGTTGCGATTAACTAATCGCAAGAGGCTGTGATATGAAATTTATATGTATTATATAATTTCCCCCACCCAGAGCAAATGCGTGATTGCCCTCTGTGTGTGACAGTCTTACTAGCCAATTGAGTGAGCACACTTTCATTCTGCCCAATCAGAATTGCACAACTGAACTATGTGAAAAGCCCACAAAAAATAAACAGGAAAGTGCGGACAAGTGGGATGAAGGCATCTTCCGATTCAGAAGCATTATTAGACAAATTCATATCAAAGAAAAACACCACGTCGGTAATATGGGAATATTTTGGTCTCAAAGTCACAGACACTGAACAAAAACAGGTCATTTGTAAGAGCCATCACAGAATTGTTGCCCCAGCACGAGGAAATCCAACAACCAGCCCCTAAAAAAGCACCACAGGCGGCTATATAAGGAGTGTCTTGCTAAAAAGTCAACTTAATGTATTGCCAGTGACACTCAATCTAGTAGCAAGCAACAGCAAAGTACAATTTCAGAGTTAAAGAGAAAAATTAGTGTTTTAATTTTTCAATATTTATAAACAAATTTTAATATATGTTGGTGTAAGTTAATATCTTTTTACTTTCTTTTTTAACTAACACTCACTGCATTTTAGTAGTAAGAAGCTATGATACAGAATATTAAGCTGAAGCTTGACTACAAAATTAAATGGCAAATCAAATTGAAATCAAAATATCTGTTACAAAAATCCCAATTAGATATTTTCCCCAAATTAAACAGCCCTAATGTGTTAGGACACACACACACACACACACACACACACACACACACACACATATATATATATATACTAAAATATTTGTTTGCATGTAATACATTTCACTAAAAAGATGCTTTATATAGATTAATACTTGCGTGTAAATATCAATTGATAATCTTTTTCTATGAAACAGGAATTGATGGTTGTTATAGTTCAGTGCTAATGCAAGTTACTAAACATCTGTAATTGCAAAACATATGAATACATGAAGACCATTAAGATTTTCGAAATGTTACCAATTTTGGAAAAATAAATCAAAAACATGCATAGTCCTATATGTGTTCAAACACAATACATATACAACAAGAAAAACCTCTCATCTGTACTTGTATTTTTCACCAGCACCTGTAACTGCTTGTTAAAAAGTCATTTCATCATTTTGATTTCTTATAATAATACAAAAGGTGGTGTTAATAATTAAAAATCACAGCTTATTCATGTTTTAGATTGCTGAAGGTTTTAGTTACTCATTTGTTTTTTTTAAAGCTTCACTCTAGTGCTTGTCCAATCTGTTTCTAAAAGGATGTAAGAAGCACGTTATCATAAACTCAATGTCACTACTTCAATGATGGATGAATGTGTGGCAAGCACAAGCAAATAGAGCGAAAGCGGAATCACTCACGCTTTCCACCTGTAAACAGCAATAGAGGACATACAACATATTCTGTTTTTGCGTATGGCATACTGTATGATACTTCCTGTGTTGTCATTTTTCTGGCAGGTGCTGGTGACTATTCTATAAGTAAACCAATAGCTTCAATCTTTTGGTATCGTTATGTTGTGTTAGGTACCCTTTTGAAATAATGAAAAAAATATATGGATAGAATGGTTCTCTTTTTTGTTCTCTTATTTTTCTTTGACAGTGGAAACGGACAAATGCATACTTTATCGAACCGTACTGCTTGAGGTTAATGCCATAAGTGTACCAGAGAATTGACACTAAATGTGAAAAAAGACAAGTGAAACGAAACGCAGGAAGTGCTATTTTTAAATACACATCTGAAACATGACACAGTGAATACAATGAGGGGACACAGCAGTGAAGCATGCTCAAATAAAGCTTGTCATCTTGTGATAGACAACCACATGCCAAGAAGCAAGAACAGATTCTGCTATACAGAATGTGCTCCATTGTTGTTTATGAGGCTGTTCACATATTGGGTTTAACATGTGGAAAGTGCCGCTTGGTGGAGGCATAAGAGAACCAAATTAGCACATTAGAACAATTTCTGAAGGATAATTGATGCTGACTGCTAAAAGTTTGGCTTTACCATCAAACAAATAAATAAAAGAGTAAGAAAACTGAGTGAAATAAATGCTATAACAATTAAGCTTGGTTATCGGCTTGCTGAAGAACTGGTTGTCTATATGGCTAATGAAATTTTAGGCCTGGTCAAGTGGGGGAAATTATAAATGACACTAAAAAGTAGATCCTTTGTCAGTATTGTTATGGATTGATTGCATTTAAATAATTTGTAGCTGGTCGATATGGCAAAGATGCAATATAGATAATTGCACAATAACAATATATATTTCGATATAAGTTGTTAATGCTTCCAGATTTAAAAGAGAACCCCAACAATGACTGAAGCCACAAAAATTAGAGGGTCCATTAAATGGCATAACATTTTCGGCCGATAAATTTTTTGATGGCCAAAAATTCGCTACAAATTAATTGTAAATTTATGCTGTGTGATTGGCTTTTAGATCAATGAAGAGTAAAAAAATCCAGAGCTTATTGTTATTGGCCAATTTTTTTCGCAATTCGATATAATATTGTTTATCGACCCAGCCCAAGTGTAGTTAGAAATTTTTTTGTGTTTTTTATTTTTTTTTTATTTTACTTTTTGTTTGTGCAGCTTCTTTTAATATACACGAAGCGAGTATGTGCAACTGCTTTTCTGGTAAAGAAAAAAAAAATCTTTTAAAAAACGTTTTTATTTGATGAATATTGTTTAACCCACTTTGTATGAAAACAAGTTTGTACTTACTGCCTGTTAATTCAGATTATTTTATGAACTTTATATTGGCTGATGCTAAGTAAGTGAATGCTGTAATTTTATGTAGTTTGGACATAATTCAAGGCAAGCACATCATAAGTAAAAATAATACTACTACTTATGCATATTTGTTAGACTAGTTAATTTTTCAGTTGCAAAATCCTGTTTCTATATTAACAAATATAGTTCACTTCCGTGCTATGCTGTAGTCTGCTTTTTCGACATGTAAATATTGCCTTTTATTTGGCTTGTAGTATACAATATTGTGTACTTTATGTGCAACAGTGAATTGCGCCTTTAAAGAGCGTTTATGCTTTTATATTATGAAATCAAAGGCACTTTAAAAAAAAGATTCTACTGCTGTTTCTCTTAATACAGTGAGAGAAACTGGTCTTAGCTCAATGAGACAGCATTCTTCCTGGCTTTATCAGAATGATAGCGCTGCTCCTGCAGCCCACGCAGCAATGGCAGTTACATAACGATCACTGATGTCTCCCTGCGCAACTGTTAGAGTCAATCGACAGGTCCCACGTTCAACCTCCACTGCTGGCCTTGTACTGTGGGCCATGGTGGGCGGCATAGTCAATAACTCAAGCTTGGGTGGAAGATCGAATAAAAAAAATAAAATAAAATAAAATAGAAAAAGAACATGACGGCAACGACAGCGCTTTGCAGAGAGAATTCCCATTTCCCAACCAGGGTGGCTCACAGAGCTTCAATTCAATGTGTCATATTGAAATGCATCATGTTCCCACGTGTGGTGTATTTACAGAAGAGAATGTCCTAATTGAATGGGGTGTTAGCCTGGGGTGGTTAGTTAGCTAGTGATATGGCCATCTGTATCAACAGCAACAGACAAGCAAGAGCCTCAGAGGTAGCACTCTTCAAGGGCAAATGAAATGACCTGGGGCATTTTGTGTATTTATACCGTCTCTAATTGCAGGCCCAAAGCTGGTGTGAGAAGTGTCACAACTTTTTCGTCATTATTGGCCCATATTTAATTCCATTTGTATTAAGAGAGATTTGCTGTGTGTCACTGTGTGGTAATCAAAGCTATGACATCTAATGAATTTTGATTTCTAATGAAATGATTCAGGAGACAAGGGAAAGAGACTTGATTACCGAGTTGGTTGAGGGTCTTTGGAATAAAACTTTTACAGCGTACACCAGAAGATGCTTAAAGAGGCAATTCACCTAAAAAATATCATGTTAAAAATTCACCATTTACACTCACTCGTGTGGTTTAAACCTTTATGAGTTTCTTTCTTCTGTTAAACACAAAAGGTATTTTGAAAAAAGCTGGTTGATGGTATCCATTGACTTCTGTAGTAAGGAAAAAAAATACGGTGGAAGTCAGTGGGTATCATCAACCAGCATTCTTCATAATAAGTTATTTTGTGTTCAACAGAAGATAGAAATGAAATGGGTTTGAAGTGATGACAAAGATTTCATTTTTGGGTGAGCCATCCCTTTAAATAGCCTTTTAACTTATAGGCCTACATAAGGGATTATATAAAATTGTTGACGAGAGGTATTATAATGAGTGCTTTGCCTAACAAACCTTTATTGCATCAATGTGAAAATTGAAAAAAGAAAGTTCATATCCCAAATTTAATTTTTTAAGATGGTTCAGAGTTTTATTGTATGTTTATTTATTTTCTATTGCTTTTAAGCCAAGTTTAATTTCAGCACATTAACATGGCTAAATATTCATCATCATAATCATAGAGTTCACTTTAATCAATTTCTTTATTTATAAGTTGTCAGACTGCATCTACTTTAACTTTTGTACTTGTAGTGCTCATACAGTGCTCAGCATTATTGAGTACACCCTGTTTTGAAAATGAATATTTTCATCCATTTCTCAGTGAATATAGGGAATGTATTTTGGTGCATTTAAACAAAACAGATTGAGCAAACAGATATATTTATTAAAATAATAGTCACCAAACATATTTAGAAATTAAAAGATAATACAATTAAATTCAAGCAAATTATTGCAAAAATAAATTACAACCTATAAAATTTCAACAAAATTTTTCAATTGTTTGTGCTTCTCTTGTGCTTATCTTTATTTTCCCCCTCTTTTTAAAATTTGTATTTAATATTTTTCTGTAAATTTGGGTGTACTAGTTTTTGGACTAGTTTTTATCGTAAATTATTTTGTTGGATAAGCTCCAGATTTGACTTCAGTACTGACTAATCTAATGTATTTGAACAAATATAATATTGTATAGCTTCCCATTATATGTATGAATTTAAAAGATAGATTTGTGAGTGATGTACTTTTATACAGTATGCTGGGCACTGTACATTTACAACAGTACAGACACAAGGTAAATGTTAAACCCATCCATCCATGTTTCAGTATGTGTGGACAACGTCTTGTATGCATTTAAGAAAAGTTTGCTTGTCTTTGCTTGATGTATGCTATTTTTAAATCTTTGCTTTTCTTTGTATGTTCTTTGACAGGACAACAGAATGTTGTTTACAGAGTTTTCTCTCTTATTTTTTTGTTGCAGCTTTTTGCTGTGCTCTGGTTGGTTGTAGTTGTTTGTGTCTCAGAGGTGCCTGGCAGAGGCACGGTTCTAATTTAGTTGCTGGGCGTTGCGCCAAGTGGGAAACTCTTGGGCATGATGCCTCCTATATCGAGGCCCTCCCTAATGTCTTTTGCGGGGTTAGGATCTGTGTGAACTAAAGGCTGCCCGCTGACCAGTGCAGCATGATGATTGCTGAAAAAGCCTGTCCTCACCTAGCCTCTCCTTATACTAGTTGTGCTGCAAATATGACAAAGGGGTTATATCATCCAGTTTGTATATATTTTTTGTTATTTCTCAGGACCACTTACAGTATTAGTGATTTTATTTTGTACTAAAAAAGGTAATTTAACTTTAGTTTTTCAAAAGTACAGATACACTACTAGACATGGGCCGGTATAAGATTCTGACGGTATGATAACCTTGGATTAAAATGTCACGGTTTTATGGTGTTGTGATTACTGCTCTAAAATATTTTATTTTTCAATGTCTGGGTAAAAAAACAACAACTTTTTTTCTGCTTTGAACACAATATATTTTATTTTGAGAAACATTTAAAATATTTGGAGCAGTATAAACATTGACTTCTGCTGTCTTCATTTGTTTAAAAAACACAGATTTCTTTACAATTTAAAACAGCATCTTTAAATATCTTCTCTGCTGGAGATGCTGTTGTCCGTGAATGAAAATGTGAATAAAACATGAATAAAAAAATCTTACATATACTGTAGGAACGATATAGCAGAAAATTTTGGTGGTTTTAAATCCTTGACTTTTCCAAACTGCGGTATACCTTGAAAACGGTTATCATTTCATGCCTATACACTACTAAAATATTACTCCAGTAGTAAAATCCTTCTTTTTGATATTACTTGTGGGAAAGTGCAAAAGTACTTAGATTTTTAATTTACTTAATAAAAGCACACTTACTGTTACTTTTGTAAAGAAAGTTGAATTGCCAAAACTTGTGCTTCAATAACTACACTGATGATTCATGAAATCTCAAGTGAAAACATGTGAAACCACATTCACACACTTAAGCCAGTTCAGATCATTTTATAAATTCAGTGAAGCATATACTGGAGACTCACTCTGAATGGATAATACAAATCAGAGAGTCATTGAACAAAGGTCAGTCCAAATTTGTGTACCGATTTAACAGGTTAACTTCTAAAATAAATCTTTTTCATGAATAAAAAAAGGAAATGTAGTAAAAAGTACATTTTTTTTGTTAACTAAAATGATCATACTCTGAAAAAGTACAGAAACTTAAAATCTGATATTTAAACTTATTATTTTCTATTTTGCTGTTTATGCTGTTTCCTGAAATGGGTGCAAAATACTGTCTCATCATGCCTTCTCAAGGCCTGTCAGTGATGTCTGTTGCAAAATCATGTTTTTCACAGAGATGAAATAGCTTGTTTGGTTATTCAATTAAATTCGTCTTTATTTTTTATAGTGATTTTACAATGTAGATCGTGTTAAAGCAGCTTTACATAGAAGTTCTAGTAAATTGAAATTGAAACAGTGAGTTCAGTTTTCAGAGTTAAAGTTCCAAATCCATCGATGCGCAGCTTCACAAGCTAAACCAAGCAAGCCAGTGATGACAGTGGTGAGGAGCAAAACTTTGACAAAAGTGAAGGAAAAAACCTTGAGAGAAACCAGGCTTAGTTGGGCATGACCATTTTCCCTTTGGCCAAACTTCCTGTGCAGAGCTGCAGTCTAGGCACCAGGGGCTGGAGAACACTTGACCTCCATCGTGGAGAAGCTGCAGGTGTGAGTAAGGCACTGGCGGGTGTCCAGGCTGGCCCTTCGGGATCAGTACGGAGATTCATCTGTCACTTGGGTCTTTCAGGAATGAGTCTCATGCTCTCCACTCCTCCATGACTGCCACAGCATCTGCTCAGGATACGGCCTGGTCCAGGGTTATGGATACTTATAGAAATCCTCTATGGTTGGAATCATTTTTTCACAGGACTTGGATCACCTCAATGGCGCTGCACAATCTCTAGAGGCCTTGGTCGGAGTATCCACAGGCGGAAATGGAGAACAAAGAAAACATTTAGCGTAGCTGCTGTTCATAGTGTATTTGAACAAGAGATATTAAATATCAATGTAAAAAAAAACCCTGCTATAAATGAAAACAGCGGTTATATAAACACACATGTAAAGCAAACAAAATGTCTGGTGCATTAAGACAGGAGGAATGTGTCCTAGAGAGGTTGTTTGTCAAGCCCACTAGAGGATGAGGGTTTAATGAACACACATTGTTCTTTTCAGTGTTTACAGAATACGTTTTCCTTTGAAACTTTATTGTTTGACACATTGATGACAGGTAGTCTCCACAGTAACCACCCCTCCCTCTAGATTTTAGCAAAGTGATGAATGGAATGTTTTTTTTCCACATTTCTTTGTTTTTTCCTTCATCATATGATCAGCCACTTTCCTCTTGTGGTGCTGTGGGAAGTTTCACATCTATCTTGGCTCTGTCACGAGTGGAAAATGTTGTGATGTTGTTCCATGCAATGTGACACACCCAAGATATTCATAGTTTGGTAGTGAATGTTGAGGTTGTGGACAGAAAAGGGTGGGTAAAATGGGTCAAAACTGCACAAGTTTCCTAAACCTACACACTTGCCCTCCACACAAGACGTCTCAGTATTCTAGAGCGGCTGTAGTAAGCAATGAAATGCGACCATGTGAGAGAGGAGGGGAAGAAGGAGCCTTTGTAGATCGCCTTCTCCTTCCCAACTTTTTCCACTGCTGTGTAAGGCAGACTGTTAATGTGGTTTTGTGTGTGACAAGCAGCATAGCAGAATGTGGTAAGATACGCCTAGCGTTAGACAAGAATTTCTGTGTGTTTTTCAGTCCTCATCACCACTGAGAAAGGCTTTACAAGAAATTCCATTACTCTCATTAAAAAAAAAGCCCCATTATGGTTCCCAAATGTTGTGTGTTTGTGCAGAAGTTGCTAAGTGGTCAAACTCGTGTGCTCTGCGTATGCTAGCATCTTGTGACATGCATTTATGCGAGGGGAGTATCTCAGGGGAGAAAGGCGCCTTGTTCTAAGCCAGATGGTTTATTTCAGACATCTGAGGATTCCTAACCTCTCCACCGAATTTGTGGAACCCTCTCCAATTCATTGTAGTGCAAATGATACATGTTTCATGTAGCTCAGAGTTTGATCTTATCCAGTGGAACAGAACGACTGCCAGAAGATGGACTGCTTTGAATTGAATTTCCTACAGGGTCATTGGCTGACATTGGGCGAGGCGGCTCTGCGGTCAAGCCTCCTATCAGCCAATTTTCCTGCGGATGTCAAAGACAAACCCCGAGATGGATGGGAGCTCAACTGAACAAGCTTAAGGTCTTTTGGACACTCCCCGTGGCTCAATCCCAAGTCATGACAGAGCGAGAGACAACAGAGATCAGATGTGTCAACTGTTGACCTCCTCCCTCTCAGGCACCACAAGAGTGCATCTCCTCATGACAGAGTGGAATGCCCTTACTATATCAAAATAGAACATACTTTTTTGGCAGCTATTGTGAGACATTTTTTTGTCGCTAAGCCATCATGCCTTCTTGTCCTTAAATAGAAATACAGTATATTAAGTAATATTATTTGCTCAATTTATAATAATAAAAAATAAATAAATAAATATATATATACATATATATATCACAGTGTTGTTTCTCTAAGGTCCCGTTTACACTGCCAGTTAAATGTGATCCAATTCCGTTTTTTTGCTTATATGTGAGACAGATCAGATCTGTTCTCTGACCATGTAAACAAAGAAAAAAGCATGCATTTGGATATTTAGAGATTGGTTTCAGACCTTCTTCATATATGAAAATAAATCAGATATAAATCGGATATGTGACAATGCGACTGTCATGTAAACAGGCAGATCAGATTTATTGAGGCATTATTTTTGTACGTGATTACGTAAACTTAAGACAACGTGTTGCTTTTCCAAGGTTTAAGGACGTCGGAGAAAGAGCATGTGTGGACACGCTGATGCTGTAAACAACAACAACAACAACAACAACAGAAGAAACATGGATGAGGAAAGTGTTCAGTCGCCACAATTTGCTCCCACCAGACCAGAAATCTCTCTCGTACTCACAAATTCCTCTGAATGGAGGACACCATATATTAACCATAGGCGCAAGCTGTGATAACGGCCCTTTCCCTCTTCCTCCATCTCAAAATCATTTTAAAGTTGGGCGGACTTTGCATATTTTGCAAAATATTTGTGTAAAATAAATGTGTTTTTTTTACCCCCTTATATTCAATGGAGTTTCTGCGTTAGCCTGCTAATCCTAACAGGTGTGTGCGTATAAACAGCTTTTACGCTTGTACAACTATATGAACGCTGAAGTCTATTTAACTGATTATATTTTAATTAAGAAACCGTATAAAATTGAAAAAAGTCACTTTAACCATTCACCGAAAGTTTATCAGTATGGGAAGAAACACTAGCTGTGCATATAGCTTATTGACTCACCCAATTAATTTATAAATGGAGTTCAATGACAAGTTGCCACCTACTGATGATTTGAGTTGCATCATTAATTGTTAAATATAATTTAATTTATTTTAGTAATTTATTATTCTCTAATAAAAATGTTAAATGGAAGAATTTGACATAAACAAATGCCACATTTAATTAGATTAGAAAATAAGCCCTAGTGTCACTGTAGCTCTAAGATTGTGCTTTTGTGTTGAGTTTATTCACTGGGGTTGTATTGTCAGAGCTCTAACACACAGCTTTCATTCTTGACAGTTTGTAAGACCATCCACAGTAGAGATGATCCTCAGAGGAAAAGATTGTGTTTCGATCCAAAGCTGTCACGGTGTTAAACTTCTCTTGGAGTGTCAGGCTTTTTTGTAGTTATATGTGCGGTGTTGGGTTTGCATTTTGGGTGTTGTCCATTGAGAGCAGGGCTCAAGCTTTTCTTTGTTGATAGGCCTACTGTATGGAATAAAAGACAGAGAAGTCACAAGGGTGTGTGTCTGTCTGCAAGGCTCACAGCTGCTGACATTTGATTTAAAAAGCCTCTGTTACTGTCTAATAATTTGTAGTATAAAAAGAAGTCTCAGCAGGAGCTTTCCAGTCAGTGAAGATAACCCTGCAAAGATTTCTGCATGCTCAGATAGTTTTTCCCTTCAGAGCAAAACAGGCTGTACAAGAGGAGACTGTGACATGTGTAGACATTGTCAAGACTCCTTCTATCCATCTATCTCAGGCCTAGTGGATTCAGAGAAGCTCGGTTCAGGAATACTGGATGGCAGAGACGGTTGAGCAAAAGCAGAGATGGGGGGGGGGGGGGTGTAGAGGAGTGTTTTAGTCAAGAACACATGACATTCATTCCAGTTATTAGCAGGACTGTTGATGTGAACTGAGCCACATTGATTGCAAAGGCAAATCCTAGGCAATGTTGCAATGTGTTTAGACATGTTTTGCTGGTGGTATAATTTTCATGAGCTGCTGTGATCATGAGCTTGCATTACGTTAAGCGACGACATGGTACGTTAGTTGAAGAGCAAGGGGAAACTCATGGATAGAGGAAGAGAATGAAATGCATAGCCTGTGGGCTTGCATGTCACATGTTTGGACCTGGCAGGGGATGTTTCTTCATCGCTGGTATGAAGAGAGGAAACTGCTGAGGTGTCACAAATGGAATATTTTAGTTCTTGAAAAAAAAAAAACCTTGGAGCATCATGCTCACGACTGCGCAATCATTTTCCATGATTCAATTCACTTCATCTTTAATTATATAGAGCTTTTCCAATGTAGATTGTGTCAAAGCAGCTTAACATAGAAGTTGTCATTTTTCAGAGTTAAAGTTCAATTTAGTTAAATTCAGTGTGGTTTCATATTCACTGCTGAAAGTCCAAACACTGAAGAGTAAATCCATCGATTCGCAGCTCCACAAGTCCCAAAACCAAGCAACCAGTGGCGACAATGGCGAGGAACAAACTTCACCAATTGAAGGAAAAAAAACTCAAAAGAAACCAGGCTCATGATTATTAGAGTTCATATAATGATTGTGGATGATGCTGGATTGTCTGCATTAATGTTGCCTTGAGACACTTTGGGTCATTCAGTGTTGGCCATCGGCTTGTACTTGTAAAGAACCATAGATAACATGGCGCTGACTCTCTTATGAGGAGGTTGTGCCCATTAGCGGGGCTCGTTTGTGAACGATGCATTAGTGCCTTCATTAAACATTATTGGACTACATTAAGTGATTATAATGACTTTGGGATTTGTTCAGCATTGTTTTTGTGATAACCAGCAAGTTACACTTGGCTGCAATTAGCAGAGAATATCGGTGATTCCTGGTCTGATTTTTTTATGTACTGCGCTGCTTATTTTTAACACTAAATGATAGTGATTTGTGTTTTCTTTTCATAAGGAACTATTAATTTTGCTAAATAATTTAAAGCAGAGGTTCCAAATTACCTGTGGTTAGTAGCCAGATTGGGTTCTCTGTTAGGGTCACAGTTACAACAAATACAGTTGTTATTACAACAGCGAGTTTTGGATAAAAGTTATTGCCACCATTACGGATGCTTTTCAAAGTTGATTGAAGTCATTTCCCCCATACCTAGCAAACTGTTCTGCATGGTTAGTAAATAAATAAAAGCTGGAGTCATATTTCTACATTTTTTTTAAGACAGGCAGCTAGGCTTGTCACAATTGTCAATATATTGACTTATCGAGCAATACTTTGAGATGACCTCAACAATATTTGCCATTGCAATATGTATTTTCAAATTCTTAAATAACGTTAAAGCCATTTTACATTGACATTTATTTTCTACCTCACCATTGTCAAGAGTTTATAATTGGGCATTTACGTAATAAGACATTTAAGAGTATTTATAAAAGGACATTTATCTTTTTAACATCAAATTATAGAATCTAAATAACCTTAAGAATGATCTGTATTTTAAAGTGTTTATTGATATTTGCATTATTATGCTGTTATATAATCAGTGGCATAAAGTGATCTAAAAATGACAATATCGAAACAATTTCTATGACAATAGATCGCACAGCAAAAAATCCTAATTGTGACAGGCCTACAGGCAGCCCTGAATCATAATGTTATGGTTGAGGTTATGTTTTATATGTATACAGCTCAAAAACGATTAGTCAGTTCTAGTGATGGTTTGGGAATACCGGTTTTCATTTTACATATGTTATTTTCATGTAGGCCTGGGCAATTAATGGAAAGTGATTTTCCTGTGATTCTTCCTGTGTAGAACTTGATTATGATGTAAGGGATCTAGTTTGCCCAGTGGTTCTCTGCCCTTTTTTTTTTTTACTCCAAGGCTATTGGTGCATATCAAACTGTTTGCTTCTATATTTGTTTAACAAGATCACATGCTTATTCCTAACTCCATCTATTTCAGTAATGTTCTGATTTCGATGTCTGTTATGTATGTTTTGAGGTCAGTTCTCTCCTCGCTTCCCAGTTTCTCAAATTATGATTATTTAATGTCCTTTCATACCTCATAAATCATGTTAAAACAGCACAATTAGGCGTCAGAAAGGCATTCCAGTCCATTGAATGTACTCCTCTAAGACCCAGCTTTACATGCCGAAGATCTGTGACTTTATAAAAGGAGCACAGACCACACAGTGAACACTGATGTTCATTAACAACTTGCCAATTAAAAAACGAGAAATCTCACATCTGATGTTGCATTTCAAAGCACTTCACTTCAAAGCTCTCATAGTCATCACTCAGGTGAGACGCAGCAATGTCAAGCTGTTAGAAGAGTGCCACACTAGACGAACTAGGTCATGTTGATTTATCCTTTTGGCAAAACATTCAACTCATCTGTCATTACTATTACCCAGGAGTTTTGAAGAGATTGGCCTTTAAGTTGTATCTGAATACTTCCTCAAGTGCGGTAATGCATCCGTCAGCTGGTGTTTGAGATCGCTATAGCTCCTGAAGGCTTTATTATGCTCCGTAAACAGTTTCAGTTCCCATTTTATCATATACTAAATATTTGCGCTAGAGCCTTTTTTTAACCTCTGCTTCTTGTCGAGGCTTGTTACTCGCGTGTATGTGTGTGCATGTTTGAGTTTGGTTAAGGGAGATTAGGGGTACCGAGGAGGTTACGCAACATTTGTGGCATTTTATTTTAAAGCTCGGCTGCCACTCAGATCTTGCACAAAGTGAATGTCAGCATGTGTGTTGACTGCTTTTTTGTTTAATGAATCTGAAGTTCATCCAGTCTGTCTGGCAGTCAATTTTCTGTAACAACTACACATCAAGAAGACACACTCTGGACGTAAAGGTCACGAGAGTGGCAAGATGTTAATTTAATAAGAGCGACCAGGATGGCTGATCTGCATGGCTTTTTTTTTCCAATACTGATTCTCAGACTTTTAGGGGGTACTCACACTGGGCATGGTTGCCTTGAACCATGCCTGGACGCAATTTGTCCTCTCCCCCTGGGCCAGCACTCAAACTGCATTTTTACTTTCTGAACCCGAACACACTTGCTTTATCGCTGGCTCTCGCTCCCTACAATGGAGATTGCTTTATTTATATTGTTTTGTATTATTTTAAATCATTTGGGATTCAGTGACACACAGTCAAATCTTTTGCTCAACAGATCCACCACTTTGATGTTCACAATTTTTCATAAAAGTCATTGTGCCACATGTATTAGGAGGTTTGCTAAGGGTGGCACCTGATGTGCAGCGAGGGGGTTTGTATTTTTGATAAGCTATGAGAGTTCACATCTATTGAAAAGTAAGAATGATTAATAAATCCATATGAAATGGTACCCTAACAGGGAAGATTTTTTTTCGCGCTCAGGAGCTTTGCACTCACACTACAAGCATACCGCGCCAATGCCTGAACCGCACTCTGGCACACCTCTTCCAACTGGGCCAGGGTCGCCCAATGGAACCGTGCCCAGGCGCGATTCGGCACACTCACACTTGTCAAACAAACAGGGAAATGGGGGTCAAACATGCCTGGGCATCGTTCGGATAGCCTACTGTGAGTACACCTAGGGCTGGGTGATGTTGCAAAACAATTATCACAATATCATGTTTCATATCATTTGGTATTGATAATTATTGAATATTTTTTACTATCCATTTAGGTATATTAGGATTTTTTTATTTATTTAACCACTTTGTTTTAATTTACAAACATTTACTAAAGCAAATAGTTTTAAAAGTCAAATATAAAAATAAACAAAATATCTAATCTCTTTATAATAAAATAAACATAAGTGTTAAAGAGACTCGTAAACTTGATTAAGAAAAATGTTACAAAGTGTGTGCAATGGTAAATTGTAAATGCTGAACAATCAAAGCAAACATTAAGGTGTGTATAATAATGATAAGTTAAACACCGTAGACCATAAACCTCAAAGTCTGTAAACAACACATTATAATAATTAAATTTGAGCTTTTAAGTAAAGGAACTAACTATCATTATTTAAATAAATATTGCAACATTACAAATTGTGAAGTTGAATGACTGTATACCCTCTATGCTAAAAACTCTTTTAGATGGGGAACTAGTGGCTGGGATGCACAAGAGAAGAAACCAAAAAGCCAGTCTGGCGACATCCTCAAATCATTTTTTATTTACAATCTCCACACTGCTGCTATACGGTACTTATTTTAGCGTGTGCTGTTATTCTGACCTAAAATGACAAGCACAAACGTGTGGTTTCCCTCACCATTTTGAATGTGTTTTGTGCTTACGCTCCCTTGATGTCTCTCGTAACGTAACTAGGCGACCATCAACCGTTTTCTCAGAGGATGACAAATGGACAAACCATTGCTGCAGCTCAAGTTTATGGAGAAAGGTAAAGTTTGGATGCGCTGTGTTTGTCTGAGGTAATTAGTCTACCATTACTGAAATGTGTATATTCCTTACAAAGTTTGAAGCAGATTGGTAGTTCTATTTGTGTGAATTGTGGTGCGTTAGCGACATACAGAAAAGTTCAGATGTTTTTCAACTTCAGTAGGCGTACCTAGAAAATATGCAGGTGTCACGTGCACTCCACTTGCAGAACATGTGTGCATTGTGCAAGTCTTGTGCCTTCATTGGAAATTACAACTTACACCCTAAGCTTTTTGGCATTGCCTCCAAGCTACATGCTCAGCAGCCACATTTTAATAAAACTATAGCCTTTATACTGAAACTTCATACTGAACTTTTTTTTATAGTTATTAACAATGGCGTAAAGTCAATAAGTACAGTTACCAATTTTGTAACCCAGCCCCAAGTACATCCTTAAACTTGCGAAGTGTGTCATTGGCAAACATGGCTTGGTAAGAAATATCACACTGCCACTTCATGAGAGCAGGGTGGTTCTTTCCCAAATTTTCCCAATTTTTTTTTTCTTTTCCCATCTTTATTTGTTGATCTGTAGATTGTTCTTTCCCACCTTTTTTCCCCTTGCCCATGTCTTTTTCTTTTTTCCCAAACACACCTTCTTTCTCAACTACTGACAGCATGGAATATTTTCCAAATGGAGACTAGGCCCACGCAGTCTTTCAGGAGTGGCTCAGTATGACAGGCGCAAAAGCTAGCAGTCATTTTTCTTTGACCACTACAAAGCCAAGCTGGAGAGGGAGAAAGGGGAACCGAGAGGGCAGAAGGAAGAGAGAACTGGCTGATGTGCAGAAAGTTTTCCACATCAGATCTTTAGCTATAGCAACAGTTACAAGCTTCTTGCAATGGAACTGCAGGAATGTACATTGTGTGCCTCAGACTGTTTTGATGAATGGTTTGAAATGGCATTGGTTTCGGATGGTGTCTGGTCTGCAAGACGGGACTGGAATGCCTGGAATTAGATTAATTTCAGCCCTTGCTTAGGGTCCACAGAGCTGAACTCTTAAAACAAACACTCGCACACTTGCAGGAATTCCTATACAATTCCAGACTTGTCGAGTTGCATTCCAGGTAACTAGGAGAGCATCCCGTTATGTAGATGCTAAAACATGCCGGTCTTGTTTAGGAAGCGCATGAATAGCACCAAAATGTGCTTATGCTGATATCTAGTTCTCAGAAAGACAGCATCAGTAATCTCAAGTCAGCAGCTGTTTTATTCCAATTGTAACATCTGCTGCAACCGAAGTTGGAAACAACTTAGATCTTAAAGAATGTGCTTTAATCGTGCAAAGTACTAATCCTCTTTAGTAAGTATTGCGTCATCTTTAGCTTCACGTCTACCTGTTTGTTGGACAGTTGTGGTGATTTAAGGCCATTGCTTCTGCGTTAATGAAGTAGTGTTTTATAGTGGTAGACTGATGGATTATTTTTTTTTCAATAGCTAGTATTGATCTCTAGAGTGCTGGGTGGCCAGTGGTGGATATGTAAGCAATATAATGTAAACAAGAGAACTGTTGTACTGAATATCTAATGAAAAGTGCAACTAGGCATGGGCCGGTATAAGATTCTGACAGTATAAGATTCTACCTTGGATAAAAATATCATGGTTTCACAGTATTGTGATGACTGCTCTAAAATATGTTATTTTTAAATGTCTGGGTAAAAAACAAACAACTTTTTCCACTTTTAAACACAAAATATTTTATTTTAATAAGTATTTAATATATTTTGAAGCGGTAAACATGTCAAGCTAAATAATTCAAATGAATCATTGACTTCTGCTGTCTTCATTAGTTTCAAAAACACATATTTCTTTACAATTTAAACCAGCATCTTTGGAGATCTTTTCTGCTGGAGATACTGTTGTCCTAAAGACAAAAATGCAAAATCTTACACATACATTAAGCACAGCATAGCAGAACATTTTAAAACCTTGACTTTTCCAAACCATGTTATACCCATAGACTGTAAAAGATATGGACGTAGTATCCGTGATGTCACTCATAGGTTTCTGAAGAACGCAAAAGAAGCTACAAGTAGGCGTGGCCTACCATCGCCATTTTGTTCGCGCATCATCGCACAGACTGGGCGATACCAAACAAGGGCAAAGACAGACGCCTGCTAGCATTTTGCTTAGACAGGCTTTTCTTTGGGAGAAATGCTAAATACTCAGTTGTGTTCTGACCACATGTTCCTGGTTGTGTACTATATCAATAAAGTGTTTAGACCTTTAAAAACACTGTTGTAATACATTGAGCCACTAAGCATTGTTCTTATGACATTTTTCTACAGGAGGAAAACGCAAATTACTTCCAAATACGTAAAATATAGTCTGTGTTAGTACATTCAAGGCTATTTATGAAATCCAAGCATAACACAGTATGATAAAGTTTCAGATGACTGTTCTATAGCCTATAGCTAATCAATCTTTCAGATTCTGGAGTGCATTACAGGTCTAAAGAAAAATATAAATGCTAAATGATCTTAAATAAAACAAACTTTCCACTCACCTGGGAAATGGAGGCCATGTGAATGGTTTGTGATCACAATAAAGTGCAAACAGCATGCCATATCATCTGATAATTGTAATAAATGATTCCAAAAAGCAACTGACTGTGTAAAGCCACATAAAACAAAACAAAAATACAATATATATGCCGAGTTCAGAGGCTAAACAGCCAGGATCAGCTGAGGTGACGTGACTGTGACCAGCTAGACCTAGCTGTCACTCATGTGGCCATGCTCTTAATTATGCAGCACTAATATAACTTAATATAAACAAAACAGATGAGTTATAAAAAAATTAACTCCCTCACAGTTGTCACGAAGGCTAATATTAGCTATATGAACCAAAATCGTTGTTTGTACCAGGCTGTAAACCTTGTTTTTCTGCTGTAAAGATGGCCATTTTAACAGTGGGCTCAATAGAAATTTGCTCCAAATGAAGCCAGGACTAGAGGAATTTCGATGAATTGCAGTTTTAGTTACTTCCATATCTGCTTCATGAGGGAGAGCGGGAGGTTCCTGCTTGGTTATACCTTGAAAACGGTTATTGTCCCATGCCTAAGTGCATCTACATAACGGACACCGATTGCAATGACACATTTTCACACTTAACATTGTAATCTTTTTTTTTTTTTTTATTAAATATACGTTTATGTCCCTGTACTTTGAGTAATTTTTCATTGCATTAAGTTATGGAAAAACTAATAAACTGCTTTAATGGGGTTTCCAATACAGTGATAAAGCAACTTTGTTCTCTCTTTTGCCTACTGTAATGATGTCTTTATTTTTTTCTCCCTCTTTTATGAAGTTGTGGAAGTACAGCAGCAAGTTTTCATAAACAAAAACTTAGAAATGGTTGGTTTTATGCAATTTGTTTCAATTATTGGCATTACAAACACTATTACCGGGTGTTTTATTTATTTTTGCTCTAGTTGTTAAACTATCTTATAATGCCCTTTTATGTAATTAATGGATGAGAGTTGTATAATATACATGTAAAATGCAGGTATTAGAGTGCATTAAGGCATTTCATGATAGCAAATAAGACTTAAACGTAATAGTAGTGAAGCCCTGAAATTAAAATTCTGGACCAACTGAACTGAAATAAAATAATAAAAACAGATTAATATTATATATTTTTAATTAAATAATAAAAAGTGGCGATGCAGTGGAGCAGTAGGTAGTGCTGTCGCCTCACTGCAAAAAGGTCGCTGGTTCGAGCTCTAGCTGGGTCAGTTGGCATTTCTTTGTGGAGTTTGCATGTTCTTCCTGCGATCGTGTGGGTTTCTTCCGGGTGCTCCGGTTTCCCCCCACAGTCCAAATACATTCGGTACAGGTAAATTGGTTAGGCCAAATTGTCCGGAGTGTATGAGTGTGCATAAATGTTTCCCAGAGATGGGTTGTGGCTGGAAGGGCATCCGCTGCGTAAAACAAATGCTGGATAAGTTGGCGGTTCATTCCGCTGTGGCGACCCCCGATTAATAAAGGGACTAAGCCGAAAAGAAAATGAATGAATGAATAATAAAAAGTACTTTGTACAACATTTTAAATGTAACTTAAATTAGACTGATAAAAAAAAAACACAAGCCAATAAAATATTTAAATTGTATTTATACCACATAACCGATCAGAAAACTATACAGTTTTCATTTGTTTAGTTAAATTAATTAGTTTTCTTTACTAAAAACAAGCTTGGCTGATGTCAGTGTGACACAACAATCAAGTCCGTTCTCAAAAGAAGACTGATTACTTATGTAATCATTGTCAGGCATGGGATAACATTAGTGTTGCAGTTCTCAGGCAAATATGTTGATACTAAATGTGCTGTTGTAATTGCTGCAAAAGGTGTACACACCAAATATTACAGTTAAACGTTATGAAAGCTGCTTCACATCGTGCAGTGACTACAGCTGGAGGTAGAGTAAAACCTGCGCACTGAACAATTTACTTTAGATTTTATTTAAAAACGTAACAGATTTTTCAAGTCAAACCTGACTCAACAATCACCTATTTCCTTCTACACATTTTACAAAAAGCATGCACACTCTTGTTGGGGAAAAAAAAAAGTTGGCCTGCTCCTGTAAAGTTGGTCGTCCAGAGGCTGGTTGGACACTGGTATTTGCCTTGAGTCATACTATAATTATCCCAGTGCAGTTGGTAATTCAGGGATCCCCCTCCCTGTACACGTATCATCACTTTATTAATAGCTCACCTCTAGCCCCCGGATATAACCCACTTCCCGTGACTTGAGAACAGGTGATGAATCTGCCTTTGCCCTTACTTCCCAGAACAGTCTGACAAAGTTGGGATAGACGTCAGCTATTTCTTGCATTGTATGGTCATCTGTTGACTTTTGTGTATATATTATTGACTTTTCAGTTTCCAGCCTGTGTTCTGGGTAAACTCTTAAACATTTGCTTATGCTTATTGGGAATATTGTGTATGATGGACTGAGGTATAAGTGGACTGTTGTCAATGTTTCACAATGACATCAGTTAAGCAGTCACATGTTTAATACAGACATCTTTTCTCTCTGCAGCTTTGCTTTCTCGCATGTATTCTTTGCTCATTTGCTTCACTCAGCTTCAGTGACTGAAGAATTTATCAAATAGACACATGATCAGGGCAGAGGCGGTGGTTTGGGATGGCTGCCCTGCAGCGTTCACACTGTGCAACTATTCCCGGTTTGTTTGATGTTGTTGGTATTCAAAGGGCATGCAGTGGGAAATGCATGTTGGTGGGCTGGGGACTGACCGGGAGCGTTGTCTGGACCACCAGGGTTTTTTTTTTTTTCCCTAGATATATAAACTGTTGCAAAGCAGTGTCACACACATTTTGCATAAACATTTACATGGGTGTTTCTATAGGGCTGCACAATATATTGTTTCAGCATCAGCATCGCAAAGTGTGCATCCACAAATCACATCACAGAATGTGAAATCTATCTAACTTTTAAGGCTGATTTGTTCGTTTGGATATCTTTCGCCATCGCTAATCCTGACGCTGCTGCTCACCTCTCAAAAAATGTAACTACATGTTGCGACGATGCATAGCACAAGCTTCATGATTGGTCAGCTTGGTAGTGTTAACTAGGGCTGTGCAAAAATATTGATACATCTATCGTGATAATTTCTTTTACGACAGTGTATCGATAGTTCAACCTCAAGTATCGATTGAAGTTGTGCCAAACGTGACCTCTTCCTCCGGTCCTGTAGATGTCGCTAACTCAAGATCAACAAAACACCAAGTAGTACGGTATCAGAAGTAAGCAAGAGTGAGCATGGCAGAAAATATAAAAGTGCCTCCAGCTTTTAAAGATGACATGTGGCTACACTTTGGTTTTAACGCTATACCAGGAAGTACTGAATTAGACTAAAAAATGCCATTTGTAAGCTTTGCAATATAAATAGTTCTCTGTTCAATCACACTGTGCAGTTCTAATGAATTGGAATGGATGGAAAATAAATTGGAATTTTAATTTGTCTGCCGAATTTATCAAGTTGTCAAAATAATGTGACGCATACTAATACAAACTATTGCAATATATCACAATATTTATTGTATCGCAATATATTGTGATATATTGTATCGTGACATGTATCATATCGTGAGGCCCTTGCCAATACACAGCCCTAGTGTTGACGAGTATGTTTGTCACTGAATGCCATGGGGGGGAGGAGTGAACCCATTGGTGCGAGTGTTTAACATGTATTGAGTGCTGTGGAAGAGCTCCATATAGAAACTTAAATTATGTGTTTACTTTATGATTAACGATGTTGCATGTCTGCCAGTTCCCGCCTCTGAATGAGCGAGTTTTAGCTACTTGTACATTAAGGAAGCATTACAGGTGTAAACAAAACACCCGCAAAGAAACTGGACAGAGGACCAAAAAAACCTGCTGCCAGCTAGTGTTTCGGATGTGTTATTGCAGAACAACACAAACAGAACGCAGATGTTTAAATGCATAACTACGCTCAAGGCATGCACTGGGGGTTACGGCAATCACTCGACACAGAGGTATAAATCAGCCAAAATTTTTTATTTTTTTTTAAAAAAATTTTATTGTTTCAATTATGGATGTGTTAGACTCCCCAGAAAACCATAAATCACCATTTATTTCATTTATATTTTTGTTCTGCTTAAATCTGAATTCTTAATACAAATCCCCAACTGATATTGCTTGGGGAAAAAAAAAAAATTCCCCTAGAATCCTCCACTATAGAATACTACTATATAATATGATGAAATACATATGTAAATATGTAATCTGCCACAGTTGTAAAGTGCTGGTAATGTTTGCACCTGTAAGTGCTTGAAAAGTGCTTAAATTTGACTTGCAAAAGGTGCAAGAAACATGTTGGGTACAAACTCTATTGCAATAATTTTATAGCACAAACTGTTTAAACATGTTGACAGAGACTGAGCACAAATGTACTAATATAAAATACTGCACTGCCACATAGGAATCTGAAACTATAAACATCTGTCACTGATTCTTGAGAAGTGGGACAAAACTAATGCAAAAAAATCTGTTCTGAGACCAATGAAACTACATTTTTATATCTTACGTGTACTAAGCTGCTGAGTTATTTTGTATGTAATGTAACCCAACAAATGAAATATCAAAATGAACACTTTTCAAAATATTTATCTGACAGAGGTGACCATTCTAATGAAGTTGACATATCTGACAATGGTGACAAAGATTTGTGAAAAGTTTAACTTTTTTAATGAATGAATCCTTTAATTACTGTAATAATTACAATAAACAATGAGTACTGTTTGTTGGTGTTTTTGTTGATTATTCAGATATGAAAATCTGACAGTGTGACATGACAGTGTACTGTATATAGCTATTAATAGTCATTTAAGTTTTACAACCTGCTTCAGGGGAAAAAATCTAAATCAAAATTTTAAAGAATTTCCAGAGAAAGTAGACGACAGTGTTGACATCATAAATTGTGACACAGGATATACAACCATCAGAACTTAAAATAAAAGGGTTTTTTAACAACTGCCCCTGATATTAACTTTTTATTAAATGTCTGATGGTGTTGACATAAAATAGCGACAAAAAATGTCTTACAGCACATTCATGTGTCATTGGAAAAACAACCTTGCTTTGATATGATGCATCAAGTGCTGCTTTTGATAAAGCAAGCGTATCCATTTAATTGCATATGTATGAATGGCCCCCCTCTCTGTGGAATCTGTTTGAGATGTAGTGAGAAGACAGTAAGTGCCATAGATTTGATAATTATAAAGTTCAGTTAAAAAGGATAGTTGCGTTAAATGTATTCTATTAATCCCTCCTGACACTTACAATTGAAAATATTTTCATTTTTATATCTGGTATAATTGCTGGACATGTTTTACATGGACATGTATTTGATAAACCTGTGTGTAGAAGCAAATAACAGCCTGTGTAAGACAAAGCAATAAATATTCAATTATTGTAATGTTGTTGTTTTTTTTTCTTCTTGTCCTAAAACCAATGTTTTCACCCAGGCTTTATTCGTTCGAGTGTATACTCTTTATGTGAGTTGTGTTTTGTGATATTAGGGCAAGTTGCTGATAGAGTGATGCGTTTGTTTACATTTGGACAGACAGCCGGAAAATTCCATTAAGGTTTAGAAAAAAACTAAACAGAGACCGTTAAGGGAAAGACGTCGTTAAGATTTTTCTTTTCTGGTCAATCATTGCAGGTATAAGACATTGAAAATTATCGTTTTCCCATTTTGTGCTAATAATAATCTAATTTATCTAATTTTGCGCTGTGCACATGCGGGGCAGTTTAGGACCATGATCTGTTCACACTGGAAATCTGACACATTTAAAACAACAAAGTGAACTGTTATGCAAAAAAAATCAGAGCTGAGAACATTTTAATTTTAGCAGTAAGCCTGGCAGTGTGAACATAGCCTCAGTAGCCTTTACTGCCTGCCTGATTTTGTCAAAAGTGGTACAAAATTTGACAGAGGTGGCCCCCCACTAATTCTCTATGTATGAAAAACCCTGACATATTTTAAATTAGTTTCTGGTTTCTATTTCTATTATGAACTCTTTTTTATTATAATCATTATATCCTTCCTGATTAAGTATTGCTCTAATACATAAATATGTAACTGACCAGATAAAGATTGCTTCCAGTTTTACACTTGGTACATTTTGTTTCTTTTTAAATGCAAAGTTATTTAATTTTTTTTAGTTGCAGAAACTGTTATGGAATCCTTGGAAGAAATCACCTTGTAGTATTTATTTTCTTCTATTGATTGATATGAGCTGGTGCTATGCAGAGATCAAGGTTAAAAATGTCTTTAAGTAATTTAGATTTATGTTATTCTCCAAAGAAAAACCACAGTTCGCAGAAGAGGCTGCTACTGACTTACTACTGTAGTATTTCTCTGCAGCAGAGTGGAAAGAACTCAAGTTGATTTCATTCAATCGAATTATAGTCTGATGTTGATGCTTGACTTCAGAGCATACTTGCCCTATACTTGCCCTGAGGAGTACCCGGTCCTATCTTCTTAACTGGCTTCTTCTGAAACAAACCACACTCCCACGTCCAGGCCTGATGCAGGTCACAAGCCTCATAAATTTGGCAAGATTTGCCAACTCTGTGCAGGGAGTAGTCAAGCAACATGACTGCTCTACTGTGCTTCTCTTTTTTCCCCTCTTCTTTTCTGTTTATTTCTTTTCTGTTTATTACTTCTATTCTGGTTATTTTAAAAAGGAGAGCATCACCGACAACCAAAGCCGGTGTGCCTAGGTCTTCATCTGCAATTTCAAAACAAGGCTGCTCTGTTTTTGGCACAGACTTGATCATCCTGCCTGCTCTCAGCAGCGTGCTGCTCATTTTCTCGAGGTCTGTTCTTCTGTCATTCAAGCTTGTTTGTTCTTCCATCAGCCAGGGAGTCCAGAGGGGCCCATGGCTCAGGTTGTGTATTATGTCTACACATCTAGGAGAAAAATAAGAAGGGACCACAATATTTGCCATCTTGTGAGAGCCTATTAGTTGAGCCCTTGTGCTTTTGTTGTGAAAATTAATACATTTTCTTTTGAGAGACCTTTGAATTCTGGGTAGAGTTCTCCTCTAGGGCCGGTGAAAGGTATTTTGCATCTCTTGGAAGGAACAGACGAGCGTATTGTAGACTCATGCCAGTTTTAATAAGGTTCATTACCTCTAATACCTCTGATCATTGTGCTTGATTTTCTTGCTTTTTGTCTGACAGTGTAACTTGTCAGGACAATCCATAGCTGGTGCATGAGGCTAAACTCTGGGCTTTATTTTTTTCTTCTTTTTTAGTAGAACATGAAAGAAGATTTTAAGCTGAAACAGTTGTCCTTAGTGATTTCATAAAATTCAACGTCACTTGTGCTGCATTCCAAATCGCATACTTTTACTACGTTCTATAATGTACTTTTTTTTTTTTTTGGTTTGTAACAAGTGTATGCAAACTTTGTGCCGTACTACTTTCTCATTAATGGACCATTATGTTGCTTAGTTATGTTCCCTGTCAATCATCTTGACACATCATCCACATTTCTTTCATGTTTAATTGCCTACCATATTGGAGATGCAGCAGCAGGTTAATCTGCCTTTTGCCTGTCTTTCATGCAGAGAAATCTTCTCATGTCTTTGTATAATTATGCATTCAGAATGTCTAAACATGTCTTCATATATGTTCACATTGTTGTTGCGTATAAGAAGGATAATAATTAATAGTCATTTAAACAACTTTACTGAATCTTCTCGACTTGACAGGTAGTCTGGCGTGTCTGCCATGTTTGCAGTTTGTTTATACCGCCGATTGAACGCCGATTTCCTCTGTTAATGCACAAAACCGTTTGCACGTTCTCAAATATATGCTGCTCAAGTGCATGTGTTCTTGTGCGCTCTCAAATACACGCAAATGAAGTGCGATTTAGTGCATTTATGTAACGAGTATGTCTCTAACATTTAATAGATTTGCTAGGAATGTTTCTGAATGTCTCCAATAGACCTACAGAATGGCATTGATGTGTCCTGAAGTAAATACCATAAACCATAAACTCCAGCAAGATAAAGTCATTGTATGCAGAACTATAGACCTTTATCTATAAAAAAGTATAATTATGGTAACTATTCATCATAGCTGAAAGCTACATTGTGTTTGCTGGCCTCACGCATCATGCAGCCCTGTCAGTCAGCATGTTAACTGCCTGCTCTACCATGTGTTGACCATATTTTGACGGTTTTAAATAATGACTGTTAAAGTCGTTTAAAGAATGACTGTTTTAAAAAATGTTTTACACACACACAGCATTGTTGGTTTACAAACAATCAAACAAACATAACCTGTTGCACTACTACACTTTATTTTAGTTTTATTGTTAAAAAAACAAGAAAACGTGTTAAATGAGAATCTAAAATATTTTATGGCATATTTCAAAAAATAAAGGTGATTTAGTATTCAAAAAAGTTTATTTTGATTGTTTTTACATAAATTGGTCTTACACTTCATATTTTCTGATTGTTCATAGTATATGTATTAATTCCAGTACTTTTACTGTAAACTGACATATTAACCATTTGGTAGAGGTTGATATTTTAGATATTATGTGATGTGTTGAAAAAAATGCATTGAGTGTGTTAACTAGCGACATTAGGAGTTAATGAATTGCAACCAATGAATTGGTACGGTAGTCAAAGGTTTAAACAAATAATGCATAGCACTGCTACGATTACAGAAAACTTTGCTTTCTTATAATCTTACATTTTTGATGTAATTATAACCCACTATAAAGAAAACTGCAACAACTGAAGGTTTCGAATGAGAAGCTGTAATGTAGCCATGGCGGGAGTGAATTTTGTTGTTGAAGAATGAATGTAGTGAAACCATGTCCACATCACGGTTTATATCTGTGGACGCTGCGTTTAATCTTTGAGTCCGGTGGGTCAGGTAATCAAAAAGTACATTGTTAAACTGAGTGGATAAGATACATTTTTAATTATGCAATTATTAAATACTGGTTCTAAAGTATGAACCTAAACATTGGTTATGATAAATCCCTGAACTTTTACAAGGTAAATGATTAAAAGAGTTAAACGTGAATAATCGTTTTAGAGAGCAATGACTGCATTTCATCATTATCCATTTTAGACAAACGGCTTGTCGTTGGAATCTTGTTGTGTTGCGTCTGTTTAGGACATGGTGTTAGACTGTGAAACAAATTCTTTTCTCGGTTTTACAGGCAGAGCGGAGTTGAGTGTCGGAGAAACAGTAGAAACAGTCGGAGAAGCCTTTGCCTTGTTTGCACCTGTATGCGATCCATCTCACCCCTCCAAAGACACCTCCACCCCCATCCCTCTTGGCTGGCTCAGTTTATTCATTATTTTTCTTCCATGTTTGATTTGTGTCTTTATTCTTACTTATGCTCCTGTGGCATGATATCTCCCGCTACCCACGCTCCGCTAATGGTGGGTTTAATTGCTTTTTACCGACCTGGTTGTTTACACAAAGATTTGGTACGTCGCTCGCTATCTTTGCTTGACGCCTCAATGAATTCAACATGTTGCTCATGAAATGACAAGAACGCAAAAACAGCTCACTCTCTTTCTCTGCGCTTTCTGCATTCTGAATCTTTTGATCTAACCCAACTTGCTTGCTTTTTTTTCATCAACCCAGACACTCTTTTTTATTTTTTTTTTCATTCTGTATGGTTTCTCTCTCTCTCTCTTTCCCCTTTTTCCTTGCTTCTGTCTTTAAAGTGAGCTATGCGAAATTCTGAGATTGTGTAAGGGATTTCCTACTTCCCTTTGGTCACATGACTGCAGACAGGGTGTGGCCTTTTCCAGGCACGCGAGCTGTTTGTGTCAGTGACTCAGTGCTCTTGCCAACCCCAGCACACACATGCACATGCACAAAGAGAGAGAGAGAGAGAGAGAGAGAGAGAGAGAGATGGGTGTGGTTGTTTCTCCCACCTGATCCTCTTTACATAAACAGGGCTATGTCCATTTTGAGTAAAGGCACAATAATAGAGAATGTTAATTGTACTGGCCAGTGTGGAGACTATTGGGGCTTCCTGGGTTTGCTCTAGCATGTTGCTTTGTGGGTTTTTTATTTTTTTATGGGGGGGGGGGGCCTGGTTGCTAGCTTTTTGCTAGGGAATTCCTGTTGTTTGATGGGTGATTGTGCTTTGTTTGGGTCATGCATCTTTGAGCTGTCGTATTTGTTAAAGAACACAGATATGTAGTTAATTGCACCATAGCTACTAGAATATTTATGTCAGGGGTTTGCTAATAAAAGTGTCTTTTTGAAATATGTGTTTATTAGTGTCTTGCAACTAGATTTTTTTATTTTTGTTTTTCCTCAGTTTTCCTGCATTTGTTGTCTAGAGTTTGTTTGTCCTCCTCCAGCACACACTTAATTTTTAACAATATTAATATAGAACTTACTGCTTGAGTTTATAGTTGTTAGTTTTAATTTAGCAATATTGTTGGCACTTGATTTTTTTTTTTTTACCAATATTTATGTAAAAAATTACTGCTCGAGTTTAAAGTAGTTGGTTTTAAAGGGATAGTTCACCCAAAAATGAATATTGTCATCATTTACTCTCTTTATTACTAGTTCAAAGCCCATTTAATCTTCTTTCTTCTGCTGAACACAAAATAAGATATTTTGAAAAATGCTGGTTGCTGGGAACCACTGAATTCCATAGTGATTTCTGTTTCATTTGATGTATGCACTGTAAAAAATGATGTCATCAATTAGTCCTGGCAGCATATGTTTTAGGTGATTGTAACTTATTAAACTAAATTAATCATGTTCTAACTTATTTTTAAAAGTTACGCAAGCTGTTTTAATTCAGTTTAACATTATATAAGTTCAATGGACTCAAGGTTCATTCATTCATTCATTCATTCATTCATTTTCTTTTCAGCTTAGTCACTTTATTAATCTGGGGTCGCCAAGGTTAATTTAATTCAGCTTAAAAATTTGAGGGAACCAGGATTTTTTACAGTGTACCAGCAACCAGCGTTCTTCAAAATATCTCATTTTGAGTTCAACAGAAGAAAGAAACTCTTAAAGGTAATTTCTATTTTTGGGTGAATGATCCCTTTTAAATAAAGCTGTTATTTGATGCAGCTTTATAATTAAAGTAATTCCGAAACCTGATTATAATTGAACATATCTGTTTTCAGGCAGGTCATGTTTGCTACTGTATTTAATGACATAATAATACATTACAGCCTATGCTGAAGTTTTACAGGGAATGTGGTTGTACTTATTTAATAATATCGTAATGTTTTTATTATTATTTAACAGCAATATGCAAAAGCAGATTGCTGCACACACACAAAAAAACAATGTGCCTTTTACATAATTGCAGTAAAAGATTGTTTGGTATACTATACCCTTCAATTATAGAATCCATACTTTAGCAAAGGCTTTACCTTATTGATTCAGTGGTGTGTCGCAACTTTGTGGTGGTGGGTTACTTCGTTTTGGTTAAAGGTTTTTTTTTATGTGTGCAGCAAGTGAGTGTGAGACGGCTGGATTGGTGCAGAGTGAGCAGCTGGGTCCAGGACTCCGCATTCTGCCGCTTTAGTATGCAAGGCAGGTGTGGCTGCAGTCAGAGGGAGGGTGGGCACAGGCCGACGCCTCGACACACAGACAGACTGTTTCGCTCCTGGCCGCATCCAATTACACGCCCCCTGTTACAAAAACACACACACAGAACCAAGCACAATCATTTTCTGTCTTTTTTTTCTTTTCCTTTCCCTTTCTATATGCCCCATCTGTCTCTTCAGCATGCCTTCCGTTCCATGATGTCTTAACGTCCATCTCTTGCAGCCATTCCTTCTTTAAAAAAAAAAAAAAAGAAAAGCAACAAGACAATCCTTGTCTACTTTGATGTACATTCACTATCATCTTTTTTTTCGATCAACCCTCTTTGTCATTCGTTTCAGCCACAGCTTATTTGGTTCTTGCTCTCCCTGCCAGGGATCCAGATGCGGCTGATAAATGAAAAGCTGAAATGTAGGAGCCGAGGGACGCAAAGATGGATGACCTGTCTGTCCAGCGTTGTACAACCCTAGTTGGAAAGGGGAAGAGGGACGACTTTTGCCATTTATGTGCTATTGACTGGTCAGAACTCCCTTTGGAGGGATAAAAATGACTAACTGTATACTCTACGCCGGGCATCTGTTGCTTTTCCACCATTACAAAATCAGAGTTCACGAGTTCCTGGCATGGTTTGTTTATTTGCGCACCATTTGTCTCACCCTCCCCAGGGAGCTGCTGGTTGTCTCGGATCCCTCCAAGTCATTTCTCTGATCCAAATGGATGTTTTCGTGTATTACAAACCAAGCCGATGCTCAAAAATAAATCGTCCTATTTTTGCATACTTCCTGTAAATCACTTCCCGTCCATCTCACCTGAATTGAACTTCATCCTTTCAAGGGTAATTTAATAGCTCCCTCCATCCGGTTCTCCACCTTTAATTATTGGGAGTGCATCAAACAGTTTGATTTGCCCCTCCGGCTTTGATGGCTTTGACTGTCCTACTTTGCTTCGTTGCATCTCTCTGTAGCCATATTTAGTAAAAAAAAAAAAAAAAAGTTAAGGCTTCCGTCCTCTTTCTGCCACATGCTCTTGATAGGTGAATTACATAGCTGCCTAATTTGATTCACTTCCTGATTAAAGGCAGATAAAAACTACCACACTCAGTCTAAAATGATAAAGCCTTATTGGGTTTTTGGTAATGGCTGACAGACTGCACTCGACAGACATTTCAACACCGAAGAAGTGCATTGTTGTCATTTTTAGACACTGGCAGCATCTGTAGGGAACTAAGATGTTTTCTCTTCTTTTAGATGTGCATTAACTCATGTTTTACTCTGAAACTTTTGAGATACAGTGTAGACTGATGAGTCACTCCTATAAAAAAAAACCTGACAGATTGAGAGGGTGGATGGAGAAAAAAGTAAGAGATTGAAGAGAGGAAGAGGTTGCGAGGCAGCACAGGAGTTTGTGGTGTTTCAAAGCCCCAGTGGAGTGGAGGCGGATATGGGGCCTAAAGGCCTGCACTGGCACCACTGCTCCAGGACGGCGGAGGAAACAGATGTGGCCATGGTTTACATCTGCTCGCTACCAGTGACTGCTCATACGCTTTAATCTCACAGCAGCGCCTCACTCTTATTTCCTTTCACCCTCTTACATTGGCATCTTCCTCTCACCCGGATGTCTCCACCCACTTTTGCAGTCTCCCAGTGTCTCGACGGCCCCCCCGCCTCTATCTCCGCCGCAACGGCTCCCCACCCTCCATCCCCTTGAGCTCGATCCACACGTTCACCCTGAGCTCAGATGCTTTAATCCTCTCAGTCTTGCCATCCTCCTTACGCTCACACTGGGATGCAGTGTGTACTATTTAGTGCACCCTCTTCTCGATTTACACAGTTACGCACTTCCACCACCGCTGAGATTTTAAGCAGATGCCGACCTCTCTTTTTACTTACACTTGCGTCTGGTGACTGCTACTGGGGAGAAAATAATTTATGGAGAGCGTCTTTACAATCCATTTTGTGTGCTATAGTCTACTTATAGACTGTAACTTTTTTTTATAGTAAATGTGAATCACAGCAAGTGGTCCCCTAGGCCATTTTGTGTCATCCCACCAGAACACCAGTCACCCGCTTTGCGATCAGATGTTTGCATCTTTATATGAGGTCATGGAGACTGCTGTCATGGTGAAGCGTGCATAAAGAGCCATTTGTAGGAAGTGAGATCACCCATCTCCTCCTCATGCTGTTTTTGAAGTCAGGCTTTCTTTGTAGGCTTTCAAGCATATTTGAATGTGCACTTTGCGCCCAGGCATGTTGACAAAAATGAGGCGGTCATGTAGGAATGAATAAATTGTGAATAGAGGGGTAATCAACAGCACTGATTTCTTGCAACATATTAAAAAACAGACATATTAGGGATGAGTGTTGAATTAAATGGACTGGTTTAAATGCATGTGTAACAGAGGCCAGCTAACGAAGTGCTACACAGGTAAACCTCACTCCTCTGACCTGAAAAGGTGCTCTAGGACAGAGGCTAGAGGCCATGGTCTTTAGCCTCCTTGTTAGAGCAACCGTCTCCAATGCAAAGAATCAGCAGTTCGATTCCAGCTCAGACCGGGTTGGGTGCAGAAGGACTGGTGAGTTACATGTGGGGGCTCGTCCTGAATGGGAGTGAGTTTTAGGGGGGTGATTGTAATGGAGGACAGCTAGCAAAGCGCTATGCAGGTAAACCTCACTCCTCTGACCTCAAATTTGTGCTTTAGTGACAGACGCTAGAGGCCATGGTCTTTAGCCTGCTTGTTAGAGCAACCGACACCCATAACAAGAATCGCCGGTTCAATCCCAGCTCAGACCAGGTTGGGTGCAGTAGGACTTGTGGTTTACACATGTTTTGTCTTTGCTTGGGAATAACAATCCTCAATTTGTGCTGCAAATTGAAGGTGCAGTCTTTTTTAGGATGTGTTTGCTCTAACAAATAAGTGTTGAATAAGTGTGAACGCTGCCATCTGAATGCTGGTCTGTGCGAAAAAAAGAAAAGAAAAAAAGATGGATCTCAGTTTGCTTCCAAATAAACTCTGGTGCAGTTCAAGTGAAATAAAAGTACACTAGGGATCAAAACATTGACACAAACCAAACAGGACATGTTGTCACAAGATGAACACATTAAGACAGCATAATCATAGTCATACTTGTTTTAGTTTTTTGTTTTTTTTCATCTGTCTTTGTGTTGTCCAGTACAATTTCATGCAAGTGTGGGAAAAGAAGGTACTTGCAGCAGATTGTTGTTTTGTGTACAACGAAACTCCACTGATACCACCAAAAACCCAACTGATATATATGTAATGTGGAATAATAGTAGTATCAGTTCCCCCCCAGTTTTTTTGTGTGTAAGTAGTTAGATTCTACCTGAAGAATTTGTAAAAGATTTAAAAAACGCTGAAGGTGCCATTTTGGTTTTAAAATGCTACAGCTCAGTGTTAGTGTGGATGGGGGGAAAACGGAAACGGACATCTGAAAATGAAGGCATGGCTGCAGACTGCTTGCACTACCTGATTGGGGCTTTTTCTCAATATCAAGTATACAAAGTTCAGACTTGCATTCTTTCCTTGATATGGAAAACAACCTCCCTATGACACTGCTAAGGGGCCGATCACAGTGAACACGCTTGTACGTTTTAAAAACGAGAGGTAAACCACACTGCCTTTGTTGTTGACAAGAAAAAAAAGAAGCGTGAGTTCCGCTGAGTTGCCTTTTTTAACTACGAGTGCACTGTGCACAATGGCAAAAACTTGAGGCGCAGCAGGTGGTTAGAACGCGAGGCGCACTGGGCACATAAGCAGCGCACACACAATGCTCGCGACCTTGCTTTGTGATCGGCCCCTAAATCTTTAAAGAAAACAGTGTAGGCTACTTTATAAGATCATTCACATCACCCTGGCTATGTTGTTTCTTAACAATAAAAAAAAAACATAAAAGGAACTGCCTATTTTAATTTTGATATTAACAACTTAACAGTTATCTTCACTGTATGCATAGTTAAGGCAAAGCAGAGCCTATAACATATCCGCCTCCTTTTATTTTAATTGAAAATACCAAACATGCCGTTTGCTGAATATCAGATTAATAATGGGCATTATAAAAACATGCTCAACACGTACAAAACACGTTACCCGAGAACAAGTAATAGATTTAAAAGACCAAAGAGTCTTTAGGTAGAGATCAGATGTAGTAAATATCATGTTTAAGAACTTTAGTGAGATGAGATAAATCGCGGTATATCCTAGATGAAGGATATCCTTGATATATAGCGGTATATCCTTGATGAGCTGTCTGACATGCGCTGCTCTCACCTGCTCAAAGCACCCACTGACTGCCTGGAGCTCAGATACACACATACGCTGCAGTACATGCCAGAGTGTGTGGATGGAGATCTTTTCAGATATGCTAGGTGAAACGCCAGTCTGGACGTGGATTGTTTTCATCCTAAAACGCCATTTTAAAACAAAAACGTGTTAATGTAAACGGGGCCTAAATGTATCTCTGAACCACACAAACCAAGAGAATTGAACAAGTGTGAAAACACTGTTAAACTTATTCAAACAAGTGTTGTTTTAGTAAATACTCACTTCAAATGAAAGATAATTCCATTGAAGATCCTCATCCCCAAATCTGAGTTTCCCCAGGCTTAAAATCAAATTTGAGAAGACATGGACTGGCCTCAAGTAGACATTTTTTCCCCCTCACATGTATTAAACTGTCAACCATGTTGTTACGGCCAACAACCTTTGGACCTGTTTGGTTGCACATTCACCAAATCTACACCCAGAGCGAAAAATACTGGTTTTATATGCCACTTGTTACACCAGCCTGCAGCCATTTCATTTTGATGCATTAAAATGGCTCTTTGGGATGAGCTCATCCTCTAAATGCAATACAGGAAAGCATTTAAGACGATTTGCCTAATGCACACCAGAGACTGTGTGATAAACTGCACTATTCTTAGGTGAAAGTAAGTCCACCTGTCAGGCCACTACACAAAAGGTCTGTTGTCAGATCGGTTTAGCAACATGACCTTGGCAAATGGGTAGTAGTTATCTTGTAGTATTTTTCATGGAATGTTGTACCAGCCACTTGTAAAGTACAGTATTGTAAAAAAACAAACAAACAAACAAACAATAAAACGGTTGATTCCTCAGCATAAAAAAGTGGCATGAGAATTTTAACAATGTTACAGAGGCGATAAAGGGTTGAGTGATATTCATTGGCATGTGTTTTTGGCACTCTGCTGCTGGACTACACTGATTGCTTGAGTTTCAGCTTCCGAAAATTGCAATTTGACAGCTTTATGCTTCACCCTGGGTAGTGTTATTCAGTGCATGAACTGAAGTATGCTTGCCTACATAAGTGTGAAAGAGACCTTGTAATATCCTTGATCCACTGATTCTTTGAGTCTAGAGAAGCAATAGAACAAAAGCATTTATTTAAAAGTGTTAAAACATTTGTCTTGGTTGTTGTTTTTTTTGGAGTTGCTTGCATATTGTTTGCTTGAGATGGGCATATTGTTTCTTTTTTATTCAACTTGCATCTTTAGCTTCATTTAAAAGCATTTTTTACCCTGGGTAATGCAGTGTGCAAACCAGTAGCAGGTTTTCAAACTCTTTGTTAAACGTCGGTGTTTCTTATCCAAAGTTTTTAATGCTACAGACAGGAATAACACTTCAAATAATGCATTTTGTCGAGGAGAGTTTTTCTAAATGAGCAGGAGAAAGTCTGAGTTATAAGCTTTTACACATCTCTGGCCAAGTGGGGATACAAACAACACGCAATTGGCTATTTAAAAAGGCGAGGGGCTGCATTTCTTGTTTCAGTGCAGATTGCATCAAACCATTGAAAGATGCTGCATGTTTCATGGCACTTCGGGAGATTTTGAATTAAAAAAAATGTGTTTGTGAACAAAATGAATACCCCTGGCTCTTCATGACATATAGAGTCATTAAGTTTTGCTTTAAGTGGAACATCTCTGTGTGCGAAACTGAGCATTATTTACAATATTGTCTTTAATCTACAGCCTTGTTAAATAGTTCTGCACTTCCTGGTTGTCAATAATATATTCCATGCACAAACTTGCATGTGTTAAAAAACATTTAAGTGACTTTGAACATGGCATGGTTGTTGGTGCCAGACAGGCAGGCCTGAGTATTTCTGAAACTGCTGATCTACTGGGATTTTTACGCACAACCATGTCTAGGGTTTACAGCGAATGGCTCGAAAAAGAGAAAATATCCAGTGAGCGGCAGTTCTCTGGGTGCAAATGCATTGTTGATGCCAGGGGTCAGAGGAGAATGGCAAGACTGATTCGAGCTGATAGAAAGGGAACAGTAACTCAAATAACCACTCGTTACAACCGAGGTATGCCGAAGAGCATCTCTGAACACACAACACATTGAACCTTGAGGCAGATGGGCTACAGCAGTCAACTAAGAACAGCAAACTGAGGCTACAGTTCCCAATGCCTCACCAAAATTGGACAATAGAAGATTGAAAAAACGTTGCCTGGTCTGATGAGTTTCAATTTCTGCTGCAACATTCAGATGGTAGGGTCAGAACTTGGCATCAACAATGCGAAAGCATGGATCCAATCCTGCCTTGTATCAATGGCTCAGGCTGGTACTAGTGGTGTAATGGTGTGGGGGATATTTTCTTGGCACACTTTGTCTATGTCCATCCCTTTATGACCACAGTACAGTATACCCATCTTCTAATGGCTATTTCCCGCACGTGCCATGTTATAAAGAACAAATCATCTCAGACTGGTTTTTTGAACATGACAATGTGTTCACTGTACTCAAATGGCCTTCACAGTCACCAGATCGAATAGATCCAATAGAGCGCCTTTGGGATGTGGTGGAACGGGAAATTTGCATCATGGATGTGCAGCCGACAAATCTGCAGCAACTGCATGATGCTATCATGTCAATATGGACCAAAATCTCTGAGGAATATTTCCAGTACCTTGTTGAATCTATGCCACGAAGGATGAAGGTAGCTCTGAAGTCAAAAGCGGGTCCAACCCGCTACTAGTAAGGTGTACCTAATTAAGTGGCCGGTGAGTGTATTTAATATTGTACTGGAGGAAAAAGTCACTTGATTTTTGGATAGCCAGATAATAGATACATTTAATAGGTTGTTTTAATTTTGAATGAACTATTTCTTTAAGTCTCCTCTCAAGTGCCTTGAAATTTAGGCCTATGTCCACACTACAATCCTGATTGTATTTTTGTACCCCTACCCCTTCCCCTTGGCCCTTAAAAACAAGTGTGAAGGGGAAGGGCTTCAAAATTTACCCATAAGAATTGGGACAGCACTTCAACACCTGCACACGTCATCATATGTCATCGCGATCTCTTGCTTCATATGAGATCAGACCATCGCGACAGCTGTAGTTATTCCAGTTGTGCTATTTTTTGGTATTTATGCAAAAAAATAGGAAATCACTGAAGGCATATATTATGTTATCATAACGATCTAATGTGACAATAAAATCGTAGCTATACTGCACATTTACACCATGGACATATGTATCTATGTAAACACACCAAAAACAACATTAACATTACAGTATAGCAGACACTGTAAAACGCTCATTCTCAGCCACTAGACTTTACTGAAAGGGTATTCGAGTGTCATCAAGTGTCAGAATGTTGTGGGACTGCTGTACAGGAGTTATTATTAGGGATTAAAGATCGGGAATTTTTGTGGTTTTTATTTTAGCGTTTTTTAATAAAAGCATGACGGTAAAACATGAAAGCGGTTATGAATATATTAAAACGTGTTTGTTTGTTGTAAAAATTTAAAATAATGACAAAACAATACTAATTTGTGGCTCTCCTTACTTCCGGGTGCAACTGTCACTGTAGCTGGTGCATTCTGGTACATTTTGTTACCCCTTGGTAACGAGTGTGCTCCTGAAAAATCTTCGTTCGAAGGGGTGTATACCCCTTAGCCCTACGCCTTCAAGCTAAAGAGAATTGGGACACCACTACCCCTTCACATTAATGCGCAAAACGAGGGGTAGGGGTAAGGGGAAGGGCTAAGGTGTAGAATTGGGATTGGGCCTAAGACAGCGTTTTTAGTAAATGAAAATGTATCTTATTGATAACGCGGTCAAAAGTGGATACATTTTAAAAATAACATCTTTGTATTGAAGTGTGGACTGTGAAAATGGAGGCTTTCGAAAACTGTGGCACATTTCACTTGGAGTAGAAAAATACTGCAGATGCAGTATTCATCTGCTATAGATGATCGTAATAAATGCACTAATAGAAGAATATTCAGTGCAGTATGCAAAAAGTAGTAAGTCAGAGAGTTTATGGCTACTGTTATGATTGGCAGATGGGACACTTGCATCATAGGTTAATGGGTGAGTTCAGAAATGGAATAAGAAGAAAACAAACCTGCACAGCAGGATTATAAATGGACTAATAGTTATCTTCTCAAACTTTGCTAGAGGGGGTTTTCAGTCTTCAGAACTCTGCAAAAAGGTGTGAAAGCAAGAACCTATCGGCACTTTGAATAGAAGTATTATGGTGCTATTTTAGAGATGGAGAAAGACTCACCAACACGACATAGTGTTTTATAAACCCTCTAAGCAATCTACCCATTGTGGTGGAGTTTCCTTAAAAAAAATAAAAAAATAAAAAATCACAGCTCTAGCTCATAGGTTCATTCCTACTGCCAGAGAAGGGTGTGTCCTCTTTAGCGTAGCATGTGACATTGCTTTATAGATTTAGTTTTTTTTTTTCCCCCCTACAGAAGCACTCAAACATTTTATGTGCTCTGCTAATCTGAAGGCTCGGTAATGGCCTCTCTCAATGCCTTGGGCAATGTATGACATTTGTTTGAAAACACTGTAGAGCTTGTTCTTGTGGCATTTACACATTTCGACATTTACAGACATCCGTTACATTAGTACTAATGTTAGAACTAAACTCAATAAGCTGCTCTCTGTCCTGACTGATGTTTTTCACTTAAACACACACTTGTGCATAAAACAGAACAATGAAAAGGCATTTTTAAAATCAGACCTCACTTTAGGAACTTGGGTAAGCTATAATGAGAACTTTAGTAGGGCTAAAATAGTAGCAAAAGAGACAAGAATCATTGACCTCAGTAGTTCAACAGCACATTCATGTTCAAATACAAAAATCAGGTCACTTTGATCAGAATGATCTACTGGACCGATGTCTTCTCCTTTAGAGGTTAACAGGTCAATGTGATGTACAGTGAAGCTGGAGCCTGACCGGCTCTGAAGGAAGGGTGGACAGTAATCCAATCTGGGTTAAAATCCTCCTCAGGGCTTTCCAGCATCCAGCTCTTAGCTTTTTATGGCTGCCATCGCTGACTGTACATGTGTGATAGTGGAGAAATTGGCCGCAGCACTGGTAGATGAATCCCAGTTCAAAATTTCATCTCGGATCATTACAAGCACACATCAAAGAGTGACCTCCATTTTTTTTTCATGTTCCACGTGCATAAGAAGGCCTGACGGAGTTGGAAGCTCCCCTATCTCACATTAACACAGACCTCCTTATCTCTTATGGGCGTTTTTTTTCCTACCACTGGCTTATTTTGAGCTTAGTACTGCCCTTTATTTCTCTTTCTAACTCTCTGCATTTCCCTCCTACCCCCATATGTGGGCTTGGAGACTGGCAGAAAAACAGTAAACACTTTAATTTGCTCCCAAACTATATATTCCTGCGGGGTTAATTATTTATGTATGACTGCGATGGACAGAAATTGAATCTGGGTCTGAGATGGTGATTCCCATTAGATGTGCAAATTCAGTGAGTAGCATCTGTATATTGCAAGTGTTCAGATGAACTGCTGTGTTAGAAAAAAATCACTGCTGTATTTCATAACATTTCTGTCTGTTTCCCATCGTTTTATCACAACAATGATGCTTCATTCACAAGCCCAAGTGTTTCGAGTCATTTAGACGGTGTGAACATTTACTGTCTTTTCTGTCACAAAACGTTTACACTTTAAAGTTAAGCCATTCTGTTTTTCTCTCAAAAATAATTGAACGTCTGTCTGTTTCTTGCTCTCTTTCAGTTTCTCTGTGCTGCGTCTTGAGTCTACATTCCTTCATCACCAAGTCTTACGTTTAAATCAGAATGGCTAACAACAGTGCAGACCATCCGCCGGGGAACTCTGTCGCCGAGGTTGACCATGAAGGGGACTTTGGGTGTACAATGATGCAGCTCCGTGAGCTGATGGAGCTCCGCAGTGGCGAGGCTGTCAGCAAAATTGCAGAATGCTATGGAGATGTGCAAGGGATCTGCCGCAGGCTCAAGACCTCACCAATCGAGGGTAAGAAGCAGTGAACATCTACACCACACACCACACAACTTCAAGCAGTTGTTGTGATCCATACAGGTAACTAAATGACATTTTGATTATTTTGGTGGTTATTTCAAAGCAGTGATTTTTCTTTTTCTATTGTTGTATCTGAAACTATTTACACACACACACACAAAATAATTTACATATGTACGGTTGTGTTCTATCTTCCCCTGCAAGTGTCGGTTGAGTTCTTTGTAGCAATGAACTTGTAAAATATTTAGCTGAGAAGGATCCCCACAGCATGGCTCCATCATGCTTCACTGTGGGCATGGTGTTCTGTTTGTGGGAAGTGCTTTAAAAACAATGCTGTCAGATGACAGTGTTTTTTTTTTTTCCAAAGTTTTGTCAGAGCTGGGTCACATTATCATTGTGGTAAACTCCAGACGTATTTTGCATGGTTTCTTGAGAGCAATGGCTGCTTTGTGCCACCTTCAGATATGTGTCAGTGCTCTGCAGAGCTTTTGAGATGGCTCATTTTATTTTGTTCTTTTCTTCTGAGGTCTGTATTCATTTCTTTGCAGTTTCACATCCAGTGTTTTGCAGGACACATTTTTCTAGGCAGTGTTTTGGTAATTTGATGTTTCAGTTTGTATGCAATTGAACTCCTTTTTCTAATTGAGGCCTTTTTTAATCTTGTCTTTGGCCAATCACACTGAACGCGTTTTTTGCATTGAGAGGCGCCTTTTTTGAACAATTTCCAAACGGCCGTGAGCGTTGTGCGTGCCGCTTATGTGCGCTGCTTATGCACCCTGCACGCCTCACGTTTTTGCCGTTGCTCGCTGTGCGCTTACAGTTTTTCCGCTCAGAGTTTACTTTTTTTTTTAACTGCGTTACGTCACTCGCGTCTTTTTTATTCTCCAGTCAAATGAAAGGAGAGCCAGGGTTTCTGTTGAGATACCTGCAGTGTTTGGGTTGTCTAGACAACTACGGAGACTTTTGAAGATGAAGGAGAGACTTATGGTTGTTGTTTTGTATTATATGGTGCTGTATGAACCACAAAGTTTGAATATCACATTATATTAAATTAAATATTAAAATGATATTATTATCAATAGCAACATTCACGCAGCTGATTCAGTTGTTGCCTAACGACATAAAAGGCACACAGCACATCTTTTTTTCTTGTCAACAAAAAAGGCAGTAAGGTGCGCCTCACATTTTTGAAACGTAAAAGTGCATTCGGTGTGATCAGCCCCTTAGTTTTCACAGCTGACTTTCAAGTTCACTACATTTTTTATTTATTCATTTTTTTTTTTTTTGTTTTCAGAATATAATACTGTAGCAAACAATATCCGAGAGTTTACAATACGATTTTAGGAGTAGAAAAAAAAGAAAAAAAGAATAATAAAATAATATATAAATATTGAACAAAAACATCAGGGTAAAGAACATTGTAAAAGTGGTCTTGCATTGTTACATACAATACTGCAGAGATGGCAAAAGTACACACATCCTTTACTTGCGTAGAAGTACAGATAATCATGTTTAAAACGACTCTGGTAAAAGTAGAAGTACTGACTACACTTTTGTACTTAAGTAAAACTAAAGAAGTACCGGCTGAAAAATGTACAAAAGTAAAAAAGTAAAAATTACTCATTTCAACTACAGTCCAAAGACATGCGGTATAGGCGAATAATAATTCAACTACATTTGCAATAGTTTATATGTGTGCGTGTGTGAATGGGTGTTTCCCAGTACTGGGATGCAGCTGGAAGGGTATCCGCTGCGTAAAACAAATGCTGGAATAATTGGCAGTTCATTCTACTGTGGTGACCCCTGATAAATCAGGGACGAAGCTGAAGGATAGCGAGTGAGATAGGTAGGTAATCATCCTGACGCAAACTTAGTGTTCAGCGTGTAGTTTTGCCACTGCTAGATCAAAAACAACAGCTGCCATTCATGTTGACACACTGTCTATCTTTATAAACAATGTCTTACATTTTACACTGAATTCTGTCCAAAATATATTGATTTTTTTTATTTTGCTAAAATAAATTCTTATCAAATATGACTGCAAACAATTTTTTTTGCATTAGGCTAAAGCTGCTTATTCTCTTCAAAGAGTAGCTCTCATATATAACCTGCTATTTCAGTGTTTTTCCAGGTTTATTTAATGAATAAACATTAATTTTGTTACAGTTTTTCTCAGTCACGTTGGTGCATTTCTTAGATCAGAATTTAAATGCTCAAAACCCCTGTTCAATCTTCAGATCATCATTGTGTCACTTATGCACATCAGAAAAGCAGTTTCTCTTTATGAACAAGTTGCAAATGCTTTTGTTCATCCATGCAAATGATTATGTGCAATTCTCTGATGCTTCCTATGTAATCAGTTGCTGATGTCATGTTGATCAACATGTATTATTTTATCTCTGTTGAATAGACTCACCCCACAACATTTAATCGTTCAAATGCCTGAACAGGTTGTCTTAATATTTAGTCATAATGCATTTTTTTACATTACTCCTAGGTGAATCTTGACTTTTTCTAATGAAGGTCTAAAAGGAGGTTGTCTTGTTCACATTTTTACTTGAGTTTTTTCTTTGTGCTATGAGGTGCTCTCTTTTCCTTTCTGTATCAGAATGACATGATCTGGCAACTAATTACAGTACAAACAGCTAAAATTTTGCCATAGTTTACACCAGAACAGCCCTCCAGAGTACACTGTTATATTGACAACATGACTACTAAGTAATTTGAGTCTTATTCATATACAGTGACACAAGGACATGTCATTCTATCTTCACTGACATGTTCACTGACACAGAAATTTAGTTTTGAGAGCTGAACTGAAGGATTTTGAGCAGGAGGCTGGCTTTTGCAGGTAATCCATGGTGTTTTGCTATTTATACGTGTTGTTTTGAGAAATGCGCTTAGGCCTACTGTTTTACAAATTTCAATTCTGATCTGAGAAATGTGCCAAAGTGCCAAAAAACTGTAATACATTTATTCTATGCTTAAAGCAACATATACAGGTAAGACAGGTACATACACATAAATTGCCCAGTATAGTTACCTTTGTTGTTGTAAAATATTTGTTTAGTATAGGCCTGTGTAAAATCATAGTCAATAAAAACAGCAAAACAGCATAAATTCTGTATTAGGAAATATGAACTCATCAGAAATAAAGGAAATAAAACACAATGCATACATTTTTTTTATAAAGTATTTGATTGTTTTAGTACTAAATGTACTAATCTTTACAAAAAAGCACTATTTTTTGCGGTATTAGATTAAAAGACCAGAGAAAGCCAGTGGCAGTATGATTGGAAGTGGACAAAAGGCTTAAGCATTTAAACAGCATGTTTTTGACAAGAATGTGTCTCGTTTACCTGTGATCCGATCGAGCAAAAGTTGTCTTATTATCGTATAAACAGGGCAGCATCAGTCATGTTAAATTTGCAGACTCTGCGTAGTAATCCTTGCCTTTCTCATAGTAAGCTTCACGAACTAGGCCATGTACGGTGCGCAATTGAAGAAGCACGCAGGTGCGCAATGAGGAAAAATAGACTGACTGCATCAAAAATGCGTTCATATTATTGCGCAGCGACAAGACATAATATAGATCGAGCCACCAAACACATGAAAACGAAAGCAACGACTGTGGTTTTAAAAATGTAAGAAGTAGAAAGTACAGGTATTTGTGTAAAAATGTAAGAAGTAAAAGTAAAAAGTCATCAAAAAAATAAGTAGTGGAGTAAAGTACTGATACCAGAAAAAACTACTTAAGTACAGTAACAAAGTATTTGTACTTCGATACTTCCCATCTCTGCAATACTGTATACACAAACATGTGTGCATACATGCATGCATACATACATCAGCACTGAATTATCTCAGAGTCCAAACATTCTTTCCACTTGCTCCATAGAATAGCCCCTTTCTTTTTTTTTTAGTTTTAGAGAGAAAGTAAAAGTTTCCATCTTCTAGATTTCTACAACAATTGCTTTCCATTCTTGTAAAGTGGGAGGGGTAAGCACAAGCCATTTACACGTAATAGCCTTCTTGGCAGCGACCTCAAGTTCACTACATTTTAGCAGATTATTTTGGATTAAGCACTAGGTATGACAAAGTTTTTTTTTTAAATTTATTTAATGTTTTTGACTTTACTTACTGCAGTGGTTCCCAAAGTGGGGGTTGGGACCCCCTGGGGGGTTGTGGGACAATGAGGAGGGGTCGCTTGGTGATTAAAAAAAATTAATTCCTTATATTAAACTATTATAATTATCATGTTTTATCCATAATCTACAGAAGACAAAATAGTAGTCAATAGTTACATAAAAGAAGAAGAACAACAACATGCAAATAAAAAGCCATCAGCATTTAGATTATTTTTATTTATTTATTTTTTCCCATTAGATTGCGACCCCTGGGGAGATTACGATATATTAAAGGCAGCAATAGCGTCAGATGCAGCAGATTGATTTTTATGGCACCAGGTTAAACTTTCTGACACCTTTATGGCACCCGCGTGCATTAAAAATAAATACAGGCCACAACTGAACATGGATGTCTCCGAGTGGCGTTCTCCAAAATTAGACAAATAGATTTGGGCCTATTGGTGTGTGCACATTTGTATATTTAAAACCACCTCAGAGAGGTTTTGGCGGTCACGAGTCACTGGCATTGTTATTTTGGGGGTTGTGAGCTGAAAAATTTGGGAACTCCTCACTTACTGTATGGTAGTTACTGCACTGTTAATTTAAAACATTACACAGTTGTGGTTAATCAAATTTGTTTAATCCATAATATGTATTGCTTTAGATACTGTCTAAAAATTAGTTTTATTGATGCGTATGATTGTGATTCTTAAGTATCCTCTCATATCACTTACTTTTTTGTCCAAAAGCAAAGTCCATCTGTTTAAATGTCTCATAGAATAAAAATCTAGATATGCCTCTGTAAATGGAATTGATACTGTGAGCCTCAAAGACCATTGTTTTCTTGTTCTCATGTAAATATTGCGAGGTGTAAAATCTTGGTGAAAAACAGTCCAATTGGAAAATAATGTGTACCAGAGAAAATGTGAACACGGCAAGAACATGCAAACTCCACACAGAAATGCCAACTGGCCCAAGCCAGGACTAGAACCAGCAAACTTCTTGCTGTGAGGTGACAGTGCTAACTATTGAGCCACCGTGCCACCCAGTCAGATTACAATAATGAAACATTTTCTAAGCTTTCTAGTAATATATCTAAGTTTGTATCAAAATACTATGTACTGTATGTGGAACTATTATTTGGGAGATGCAGGAAAACAAAAGGAAGAGTTGTTCTGTGCCACCCAGAAGAGGACATTGGATATTTTTAAATGTATCTTTTTTAGTTTAATGTGAAAGTTTAAAATGCAACTCTAAATACATCTCTGTAGACCCTTTAGTTGAGTATAATTATAATTTAGTCTAGATTTCATCGACAATACAACTCAGGAGGAAACTAGGTATTTCTGGTGACAAATATAGCTCACTCACTTCATCTATTTAAAATAAACCTCTCCACCACTTCAGTTGAAAACGTTAACAAGGCATCTACTCTGTTTTAAAACAATTTAAAGGTCGCTTGAAATGCTTTGAAATCTGCATTTTTATTCGATGTTTGGCGTAATCTCAAAGCATGAAGAGAGGGTGGGACATAGTATAGCCACTCCCCTTAAAAAAAGCCAATAGCATTTTATTTTAACACTGCTCTGCCAGTGAGAGTGGTTAAAGGTTATTAACCTATATTACACCAATTTATACAATTACAGTGAAAGTAAACTCGTAATGATTGCTAAAAAGGGGACCTTTTTCAAGAAGATTTTTTTTCGGTGAACATTCATTTAGAGGTTTATTTATTTTTATTTAGTGTTATATCAGTTCATATAAATTACTCGTATTAGGCTAGTGGGTTGCATTTTATTGCTGTTATTTGCGTCAGGTCGTGGCATCTGGTAGACTAGTCTAATTCACTGAGCGAGTTTTATTGTTGATATTTACAGTTATAAACGTCTTTACGGCTGGGTCACACCAGTTATCCGGAAACAGCAGCGTTGGATTCCAACGTCAGATTAGTAACAGTCATAGATATTTACACTGTATATTTTTATTGGTAACAGTTCCTTTCATATCTGCGTCTTCTCCATTAATTGTCTTCTCTATTACTCCTCACCATAAAATAACACAAAAACAACCAATTTTCACTTTTTAGTGCAACATATGTGTCCTAATAGTGTTTATATCAGCGTGGGACACATATATGACTGTCAACAGCTCAAAAAATGTGTTTCGGTGTTTCATGACCCTTTAACATCTAGCCCTACCCCAACCATAAATCCAACTGTCACAGTAATGTAAAAATATAAATTATCATTGATGCTATAATGATGTGCGGATCTTCAGCTGTATCCTAGCTAGACTTTATCGGCTTACGGGGTGAAAACCACAATTATTTTTACAATTATTATTTTGCATGCTAACCATGAGACCCAGTATCAATTTCTGATAAAATTTTTTTTTTTTTATTCCTATCACATGACTGATGATGTATAAATGCCAAAAGAACCACAAATTTGCACGTTAATTCTGTGTAGTTAATGTTAAGCATCTAAACTATGTAGGTTTAGTTAACCATCTAAAGTATTTTTAAAATGTTACATATGTACGGTATGATTTAAGTAATTACATCACTTAAAGTGACATTTATGATGACATGATAATTCTACGCTCAATGCAATGCAGACATGTTTGGCTCTATGGCTTAGCAATATTGTTTACCATCAAACCACCTGATTTTAAAATACATAGGTGGCGGTGGCGCTGAAGGTGACACAGCTTATCTATTGAAAAGCTAAAGCATAATAACTACATTTAAGCACTGAATAAACAGTCCAGTTTACAAAATGGATGTACTGTCTTTCTCCAATGACCTTAGTGATATTTTATCACAAATGAGTTTGTCACCCAATCAAGGTCGTCTTATTTCACCTCCAATGGCGCAAGGTTAGATTAGGTTATGTTGTCCTTATCAACAGTGTGATCATGCTAAGCAAACACTGTCATCTGCTCTATAGCATATGGACTCTGTTGGATTATTCCAGCATTGAAATTTGCTCCACACCGTGTCCTTAATTACATTTTAGCTCATCACTCTGTTCCATTTAGTAATGAAGGGACAGCTGTACCGAGTTCCCCACACAAGAAATGACTCCTTTTATTGAAGGGGGTATAATTATGTTTTCTCTTTCACCCTTAAATGGAGGAGTGGGTGGAAAAAAGCAAAGTGGCATTTCTTTTAAAGGTGCTGCTGCAAAGACCTTTTGACATGGTTTTACAATCTTTTTACATGGCGCAAATAGGTTTCGCATGAGGCGTGTGAGTTTAAATGTGACCGTACATTTGTAAAAAGAGTTAAGAACATTAAAATTGACAGTAGAGGCGTATTGGCTTGGTACTTGTCTTGCTGTTTGCTCTTGTTGCATACTTGACTTGTGAGGCAAAATGAATCATCAATAGTCTGCTATTATATATTTTTGAAATCTAGCCTCTCCTGTTTGCATTACAGACTGCTAAATGCAATCTAATTTCAGTCCATTCAAGAGTTACAGGTTCAGCAGTCAGTTTTGTGTGCTATTTATGGATGGTGTGGTCTCTTGAGAATACCGTAAATCATGGATAAAGACAAAAGACGATTTCAACCTCTTATCTCAGCCTTTAGACTTTGCAGGTTGTACTCAGCCACTCCTCAAATTCCACAATGAATCAATACGAGTTGTTTTCACACCCTTTATTTGTTCAAATCTTTTGAGAATGTTGTCCGGTCGCCTTGTTTTGTAGGGTATCCCTTGTTTGTTTGGCTGAATGTCTAACATGGGCCTTTATCACTTCCTTTCGTTTGTTTCCTGTTAATGTAGACAATCTTTTGGCAGCCACTCATGTCACGCCAAGGCCTGAGCACAAAGTACTGATCTTAGTGCTTGTTAAATAACTTAAATTAACGGTCCCATGAAATTAAAATATTTTTTTTTAGATGTTAGTGTCATTATTGTTACTTTTTTAGATATCTATAAGCTAGTGTGCTCCAAAACAGTGACAAAATTCACGTTTAGAAGATATAAAACTGATTTCAACATGTAAACCTTGTAGTTTGGCACTTCTGCCTAAATGAATCAACTGTTTTATTTACATCAACCCATACTACAGCCTCTCATCAAATCATAACCCATAGATATATACTCTAGATATCGCATACGGACCCTGATCATGCGTCAATACCACCGCTACGTTTGTACAGTGCTCCCAGGACAAAATATATTCAACGTGCGCATAAGCACCGGTCAGATTACCCAAATTTGTCACTATTTCGGCGCGACAAGTCAAGATTTTATCAAGAAAATAATAATATCAAGTCACATAATCTGACTTTTGTAACCGACAATAAAAATCTGACCGCTGCCAATCTGAAGATGCTGGACTTTTGAGCTGCTTACGGGTGTAGTAACGAGCAAACAAATAAAACAAAGCATAAAGATAAAACATTTCCAAGGTAAGATTTAGTTTTTTTTATGATTTTATATGTTACAAACTTTTGTGCTGACAAGTAACGTTATTGATGATAATACAGTCAATTACTGCACTGACTATTAGACAAAGTAGCCCCAACCTGCACTAAATGGCTTATGCTAGTTTTGTTGAATAAAATCAGCAAACAATGTAAATGAAATATGACAAGACGCTCCAGTGCCAGAAACGTATTATTGTCGGCTAAGTGAAGTAAAGTTAACGGCTAGTTTTCGAAGCAGTTCATAAGGGTGCCTGATAACATAACAGTGCCTGCACCTCAATGTGCATACTGTCCACTCTAAATTATTAAACATTACAAATGTTATATAGATCAGATAGGTGGATATGCACTTTCAGACGCAGAGATATTGATGGTTCAAACGATTAGTTCAAAACAGAGATTCATTCACGAAGGTGTGTTTCAGGACATGTATTAGATTGAATTTAACAGGGAGGGAGGATATGTGTGGTCAGTCATTCATTGATACAAAAAAAGTAAAATAAATTAAATTAAAGTAATCTAAAAAAATATTTGCAAACTGACCACTGGAAAAACTCCTGATCATGAATATATGTAGCTATATTTGTTTACATATATATGACTCCGGATGGCCAGTCCTCCACTGCACCTTGGTCCCACATTTATTTCAAAGGAGTTCTACCCTGTACTAAAATGTGGCTCTATTGACGCGTTCCTTCCAATAGACAACAACAGCGCCGGTGACATCTAATGGTAATATCTATAATCCTAAACAATCAAATGCTCTCTAGTTTCTGACATGCCCCGCCCCCTTCAAGACTCTTCTTATTTGCTTTTCATTTGATGCACTTGAGCTCAACCACTCTCACTGGCAGAGCGGTGATAAAACAAAACAGTTCATTACTGTTCATTACTGTAAATATTAATAATAAAACTCGCTCAGTGAACTAGACTGATCTACCAGATGCTGCGACCTGACGCAAATAACAGCAATAAAATGCAACCCACTAGCCTAATATGAGTAATTTATAAGAACTGCTAAAACACTAAATAAAAATGAACAAACCTCTGAATGAATGTTCATTGAAAAAATGGCAGTTTTTTATTGGCTGTTTTTAAAAAGGGGAGTGACTATACTATGTCCCACCCTCTTCATGTTTCGGTTGAGGTTACGTCAAACAATGAACAAAAATGGGACCTTTAAGAATGTTTTAAATATACAAAGGTCATTCATAGATGATTTTCCTACTGTAATGACCAATGTTAGCATTAAATCAAAGGTTACAGTTGAATTAAAACGTCTTACAGTTTTAAAATGTAAAATAGCTGCTTTGCCTTTCATGTCTAAAACATCATTTATTCATGTGATGTCAAAATGTAACTTTCAGCATCCACATCTCCAGTCTTCAGTGTCACAGGATTCTTTGATGCATTTAATGGTATAATATGTGTAAAGAACTTGCTCATTTACTATGATGTGTGATACTGTGGACAAGAGACTAGCTTGTTAAAGTGCTACTTGTATACCCACTATAGCAAGTTACCATGGCAGCAGAAGCATATCGCAGCCCACCGTTAAGTCCAATTGCAGGTTTATATCTGCATAGATTTACTTGGATGGTCAATTAATGTGAATATTTGGCGCTCGTCTGAATAGCCCGACAGAGAAGCTAAAACGCCACCTGTCTATTCAGCAGGTCTGAACAATCAGATTAGAAATCGAGGGAAAGCATAAATGCCTTTTGGCAGACGTAATTTCTTCTCCTCCCCTCCCTTAGCTGTGATGTGGCATCTGAGATTTGCGATTACAACACATCTCACAGACACCGTAATGGTATCCAGTTATATTTACATGGTGTGCAGCACTACGGTAATATGAAATGATTTCAATTTCTCTACCGATTTAATGAAATCAAGTGAGAGAGTGAAACCCAAGCAGGCTTTTCTTAGTGGTAATATGTTTAATGTAAAATTAATCTGTTGATTTTCTTTCTGAAACCCCCTGAGGTTCTTGCGTGCCAAGAGGAGAGCCAGTGGTGGTGTTTTGAAAGGGCATTGAAAGCAGGGGACAAAGATGTATCAAGAGTCCTCCATGCACACCGCTGGACCCAAGATCTTGTCTCTCTGCTGGTTTTTACCCAACAATGACTTGAGCATCTCTCTGTTCCTCTGTAGTAACCTTAGAAACTACAGCTTTAAAAGAGAGAATTTTAAGGCTGTGGAGATGGCTAAATGAGGTGTTAATAGATATTTAACAAGGAAAGTTTTATTTAACCGTTGATTGTTTGCACTGTAACAAAAGACAGTAGAATCCTAGAATAAATTTTAGGTTGTGCTCACATTTACAGGTGGCTTGTTTTGGTTAGTTTGAATTGTAAAACTCCATTGGTGATTGTAACATTATTTAAATTAATTCATATAGCTAAAATAAAACATCTAAGACAATATAGGAAGATGAAAGGTTTATAGGTCAGATATCCGCTTATGTTGTGACATATCGGTGAGATATGGAGTACTGGTTCCGGGTCCAAGCCGCTACTCATTTAAAATAAGAAAATATTAATTTATGGCCACTTAAAAAATTAATTACTTTCTGGCCATCGGATATTAGGCATATATATATAAGTACATACATATATACATATTTATTGCAATCGTGATTTTCGAAAGTATTACATCGCTTTGTAAACGTTTATGTCGCGTGACATCACGCTTAAGAAGTAGATAGGCAAAGTAAAGTTTACTATAACTGTAACTATAATAGTAATTCCAATCGAACTTCCTCTTTGTTGTGGCCAATTCAAATTTGCACTTTTGGATTGAAAAAGAACCAGTTTTTCAACTGGGACTATTGCCCAACCCTGCTACAGTTGTGACATAATATTGTACTCTCAACTCAGTCTCACATGTTTTACCATGTTTAAAGGGACAGTTTAGCCAAAAATGTAAATTCTTTCATCATTTATTTACCCTCTACTTTTTCTAAATCTATTTGTGTTTCTTATGTTGAACAAGAAATTTGGAAGAACTGGTAGTAGTTAGTCGTAGTATTATTAATTTAATTTAATTCCATTTCATTTAATGTCATTATATTTCATTTCATTTCATTTTTATTTTATTTTATTTTAGAAATTAAAAATTATAAAAATTTAATAATTCTTTTATTTTATTTTATAAAATTAAATAAATGTAATTTAATGAAATACAATTTTTATTTAATTGTATTTAACAAAAAAAATAAAATATATATATTTTTTATTGTATTATTTATTTATTCATTTATTTATTGTGAGTGCATAGATTTACTAAAGTTTATATATATATATATATATATGTATGTATATATATCACGCTACCGATGGA
>CAIGQZ010032461.1:6055087-6079350 GCA_903798205.1 Danio tinwini | reverse complement strand
ATATAATATAATATAATATAATATAATATAATATAATATAATATAATGGCGACGCAGTGGCACAGAAGGTAGTGCTGTCGCCTCACAGCAAGAAGCTCGCTGGTTCGAGCCTCGGCTGGGTCAGTTGGCATTTCTTTGTGGAGTTTGCATGTCCTCCCTGCATTTGTGTGGGTTTCCTCCTGGTGCCCCGGTTTCCCCACACAGTCCAAAGACATGTAGTACATGTGAATTGGGTATGCTAAAAATTGTCTGTAGTGTATTAGTGTGAATGAGTGTGTGTGTGGATGTTTCCCAGAGATGGGTTGCAGCTGGAAGGGCATCTGCTGCGTAAAACATGTGCTGGATAAGTTGGCGGTTCATTTTTTTGGCGGATATTTAAAAAAAATGAATGAATATAATATAATATAATATAATAACACTACAATACAATAAAAGTATGCATTATCTTTTTATTCTATAAATAAATTTTCGATTTAACTTCAATTGTTAAGGAATGAAGGCCCTAGTCTTTTTAGAAACCACTCAGCCCTGTTACTTCTGTTTGAAGTGTTGTCATTTATAAAGTAAGGAGCCATTCAGCACATGCTTTTGTCTAAAGAGACTTACAGTACTCTATAGAAAAAATCCCGCTGGAGCAGTCTTGGTGTTAAGTACTTTGCTCAAGCACACAATCTGCTTTTTAAGTCATGGCGTATCAACCTTCTGATCAAGACTTTACTTTTGTTTTAAGTGAGACTAGTCTATACTGCCTTGCATCAGCACTATTTGTTTACAGGATATCTTGAAAGCTATCCTATAAACAAAAAGATGTCTTTTATTTTCTAAAAGCTGCTTTGTATACTAAAGGTTGTTTGTAGTTATTAGCAACACAATGTTAGAAACAAATTAGTGATCATACTGTTAGCAACAATCCATATATAAAATCCATATATAAAATAAAAATAAAATCCATATAAAAAAATAAAAGCCATATATAAAAATGACACCAGTTCGGTGGAAAAACTGTAGTTAAGAAAGCGTCTGATCATAGTCACTTAGATGTTTTACAAGATCTGCAGTTTTGTATTTAAATCTACAGGCCTTTATAGACAACCTAGCAATTCAGTGAACATCTTTACTTGTGTTATTTGTTCACAAATTGGCAAAAGATCTTACGGACAACTCATTTTTATGTTTATATATGCATGTTGTACGCAACAGTCTGTTTGACCACAGCATCCTGGAAACCAATATTTTAGGAAAGATGAATCACTCTCTGGCAAACTGAGATTTTAGTAGGGAAATAAAGGTTCATGATTTTTGAGTATTATTGCAGCACACCGTTGGTGTGTAAATGCACTATTCTTTTCAATTTGGGTTCGAAAGATTGTTAGTACCCAGTCGAAGTTATATGACAATTACTTGGTTGTATGGCAGTCACTCTTGAGCTAACTTGAGCTTTTGTCTGTAGACTGTATCACACTGCTGCCAAAGTTCGCTTTTTATTTTAAAAATGCATTTAATAATTAGAAATAACAAAATTAATAGCATCACATAGTAGTTTTGAAAATAAATATGTAAAACCATTCGTTGAGTTTAATAGTATATGCAGAAGTATGTGAAAGGACTTTAGTAAGCTGGGTCAAGTGCTTCCGGTAAACTGTATACAGTTACAAAATCTGAGAAAAGTCTGTTTTCCACAATCTCCACTGGCTAAGTGATATACGATATAAAGTGGGTCTCAGAATGTACAAGAGGCACTGCATTAAATTACATTTTTCCGCGCCATGTCTTTAAAATATAACCATTTATTTTACCCCAGTATATTCAATGGAACTTCTGCGCTAGCCTGCTAATTTTTTTATCTCGTTTTGCGCTTGAACAACTAAATGAATGCAGAAGTCTATTTAAATGATTATATTTTAATTACATTACAACATCAATGCTGTAAAAGGAAAAGGCTTTTACTGGAAGTTTATCTGTATGGGAAGAAACACTAGCTGTGCATATACTGTATTGTCTTTAAGTAAATCATAATCGTGATTTAGAACAACATTTACACAATGTTAATCATTATGCATATGCTAATAAATGCAATATTTTGTTTGTGCTTATGTTAGTGTTTTGAATCTGTCATCAAGGTTGATTAATTTATGGTATGATAAATGTATTGACCTTTATTGTTACAGTATGGCTTTTTCTTTCTGCCTTCATTCAGGAACTCATGTGATGGAAGGATCTGGCCGAATGGTGGTCTCAGCAGTGGGCCTGAATTCACAGACTGGAATCATTTTCACCCTGTTGGGCGCCGGTGAGGATGAGGAGAAGAAGGTGAAGAAAGGTGAGAACTTAAAGCTCTTTCAATCTCATTTAGATAACTCTCTCTTTGAGTGAGTAAACCAGTCTGCCTCTCTAGTTGGGAGGTTACCTGTCACCAGCCAGCCAGAGGTAAGAGCTATTTACCTGATTTGCTGAACTGTCTCCCTCCCCCAAAACGCCGGCTTTTCTGAAACCCCTCTTTACCATGGTTACAATTTGCCATTATTTTAGGCAATAATTACAGTTAGTGGAGAGATGTACAATGCCCCCTGAGTCACTTTCCATTGTACTAACTATTTTATCTTCTAAGTTTTAGTTTGATTTTGTTTTTTCTTTTACTCCATTTTTTTTCTGTTAGCTCATATGCTACAGTATGCTAGTTATTTCTAAGGAGCGGAATGTATAAAAAAAGTGAATTCTACACTTGCAAATACAAGAGAAGATCATGATAATTAAACTGTCAAAGAAACAGTGATTCCACTTATTTTATCATGAATTTTGTCCATGCTAAAGCCTGGTTTATACTTCTGCGTCGAGTGATCGGCGTAACCCATGACGCATGCCTTGCGCATTGCTGTGCATTTATACTTCTGCACACTGTTTGTGTTGCTCTGCAATAACACTTCCGAAACGCTAGGGTGCAGTATGTGTTTATGTTCTTCTGTGTCAAGTTTCTTCACTGGTGTTTTGTTTTTTTCTGAACTCTACCTTAAGTCATTCATACGAGGCTCAAACTCGCTCATTTTGAGGCGGGAATCGGCAGAAGACAAAGGTTTCCATCTAGTGCTCCTTCACAGGACTCGACACTTGTAAACACTCGCTCCAATGGGGTCACGCTGCTTTCGGTCCCGCGCACACTCAACAACGCTACCAAGCCATACCAATCACAGAGCTTGCACTACGCATCGTTGCGACGTGTAGTAAAGGCTGATTTATACTTCTGTACTAAGCATAGCTCTCACCGTGGCTGTCGCCAAGGCTGACGCGCACCTCTTAAAAATGTAATTATACAATGCATAGTGCAAGCTCTGTGATTAGTCTGCTTGGTAGCGCTGATGAGTGTGGGCGGGACCGAGCGCCGTGGAAACCCATTGGAGCGAGTGTTTACAAGTGTCGAGTCTTGTGAAGGAAGTTCAGATGGAAAGTTTTGTTTTGTGTTTACCTTATGATTAAAATGTTGCACGTCCCCCGATTCCTGCCTCAAATTAGTGAGTTTGAGCTACTCCCACAGTAAAGTAGCGTTCAGAAAAAAACAAAACACCAGCGAAAAAACTTGACACAGAAGACCATAAAAACCTCACTGTCAGCTAGCATTTCGGAAGTGTTATTGCAGAGCAACACAAACAGTGTGCAAAAGTATAAATGCACGACACCGTGCAAAGCAGGGGCTGTGGGTCACACCGATCACTCGACGCAGAAAGTATAAACCAGGCTTTACATTTTTTGAGAGGTGTGTGTCATCGTCGGCCACACCAAGGGCTATGCGACCATGTGTAGGCTGCGCCGGAGCATGCGCATGCGCTTGACGCAGAAGTATAAATCAGCCTCGAGTCTGTTAGCACATGCTAAGTTCGAGGTAGTTATTTCTAATGAGCTAAATGTATTAAAAAACATGAATGCTACACTTGCAAATACAAAAGCTGATCACGCTAATTAAACTGTCAAAGAATCCGTGATTCTCATTATTTTAGCTTGAAGTTTGTCCCTTCTGCATGCACTGGCTCTCCTGGTCCTCCAGGTTATGTCAAAATCTGACAGCACTTGCTGTCAGCTCTCACTGTATCTGTCATGTTCCTGTTTGTTGGATCAGCACCTAATTCAACAGCCAGACGGGTCCAAATGGTTTGTTGTTTCATTGCCCTTTAAGTCTAAACTTAATATTTTGATTCCTTCAATTTTGGTGTAATGACTGTTCAGCCATTGTCTGTTAGTTAAATAATTGCTGTATTTTTCCCTTTCCTCCCATACTTTAAGAATGAATATCTTTCTGTCGAATGTCAATCGAAAGAACTGCTTTTCAGTTTCAGCCAAACCCTGTTGGCATTACTATAGTTTGTGATGCAAGCACAGAAATGTGTGAAACCGCTAAATCCAAATGAGGTTTTGTCAGCTGTATGCCACAGTCAAACACAATGACCGAGCCGTCAGTGTACCCTGCATAAAGACCCTCCAGTCCTTGTCTTTTTTTTCTATAGATGACACATCCAATCCCACATATACTCATGTAATGTAGTGTTACTTATCTAGTTTTTTATTCTTTTGTTGTTGTGTTTTCCTTCTTTTCTTCTGTCTTTGGTTTATTTACTTTGAGCCATGTTATATCAGCCCTCCGCCCTCTCTCTCTCGTTTTAAACAGGTAAAAAACAAGGACCCCCTGAAAATCGCAACAAAGGTAACCTTACCCACTCCCTTTCCCCCCCTTCCCCCCTCCCCATTCAGCAGCAAGTCTCGGAGTCTCGTGTCAGTCCCACTCACTCACTCGCTCACTTTCTCTCTCTGTCTTTCACGCTGTTGCTTACCCCTTCCTGCTGAGCCCAGGGGAGCTTCTCGCCTCGCTTTACCTATCAAAGGGTGCAACTCTCACCTGCTGGAAACGGCACTAAGCAGCCAGAAGACTTCCCGCAGCTCATCTTAACAATGAATCACGCCTAATCTAAGATTAAGGAATAGAATTCAGTAATAACATTGTGTTATTATTTTTATTATTAAAGCATATTGGGATAAAGTACAAATGGGTCAAATTGATCAAAAGCGAGTAACTATAATTATAGTGATAATGTCCTTGAAAGTAAAAATTATGGACAGCATGTTGCTGCAGACATGCAATTAAAAACAGTAATAACAATTAAAATAATAATTGAATTCATTTAAGATCAAGATCAACATAAACTCTTGAATAAACCAAGACTGGAGTAATGATGCTGAAAGTTCAGCTTTATTACTATTATCTTCATTGCACACTGAGTCCGAAATGTTTGCACATTAAAAAATAGTCTCATTTTGTTTCCGTTGAAAATGCCACTGGATTAGGTGGACACAATATTTCCACTTTTTTAAAGAAGAAGAGGGAGAACAAAGCATCACTTCTTAACTTGGTACAGAATTAGTTAGCAATTTTTTTTATTTCATTATTATTTTTATTATTTATTTACGTTTTTCATTCCAAATTCAAAATTGGAATCAGTGTGCCAAGACTTTTAGTCTAAATGGCTATTAAATTTTGTGCCAACCGATGCATTTTTGTGCAGCTAAAAACACCAGCGCTCTTCAGCTGTTGGTGCTTCTAAAAAGGAAGAGCACTCAGTGCTTTGCATAGAATACACACTCAGCATATTGCCACGCTGTTGGCGTTCTAAAACTTAAAAAAAAAATGACTGCTTTAATTAAAAACAACTGAATAAATGCTTCGGTGGACATGCGCCCTAACTGTCTTAAACATAAATGACTAGTAGCATGGGCTAGCAAACACATTTAGATGAGATTTTTTTCATGCTTTATGCCATTCTTGAAACACATCTCAAGCTAGAGATGTGTCAATATAACTAAAGTAAACTCTAGTCCAAATTAATTGACCAATGTTTTATGCTCAAAGATGGCCATTTTTATACAAACTTGAGCTTTAATCATAAATTTCCACTGTACAAAATCTTCAAATGACAAGCCTGCATATTATATATTCTTGTTAGTGAACACATTAAAATGGACAAACCCTAATAATTTTATCTATAACATTTGCACTTTTTCCACTAACGTGTCTTTTAATTGTCTATTTTTTTCCCCCTAAGCAAACTATCTCTGGCCGGGTCATCTGTGAACATTTGTACTGTGTTTCTGAGTGTGCCCACTCTGCCCTAACTGACCCCAACAACCCCTCCTCAGCCCCACTTCCTGTAGCGCTCGGGGACTGAGCATCTGCTCCAGACAGAACTGCTCATTTTGACTGCGCAGATCTCCTTCCTTTTGCCCTTGGTCTCAAGCACATAGCACTTACACGAATTGGTATTGCTTTAACACTGCGGGAATGTGTATTTAGCGTCTTCACCTGGTCATGATCAGGTCTTGCTTTGTGATATGATCTTGTATGAAACTTTTCACAATCTAATCAATTCCTGATGGATTAGTTTAACTAGACATAGTTCAGTACTATTTCATTGAATATCCTGTTTCGTTTGGAAAATATACAATGGATAGTGAGTTATGATCTCATAGGTCTCATATCGACTTCCGATTCGTTCATATGCAGAGTTTTTGTGCAGATGCACGTTCATAGCTTTCATAGATGCTTTGATTTAATGTAATGCTTAGGGGCGTGGCTTACGTGGGAGTTGCACCCTTGCAAAATGGACCGGCTGTGGATTGTTGTTTTTGTCCGTTTCTTTACTTTAGCTCTTTGTTTTTCTCACTGTTGCTTCTTTCTAGGGTGTGGCTCAGGACTTCATGCTGTCTTGTTCACTCTTCTCTTGGTCAACATTTTGACCTTTTTCTTTCTCCTTTACTGTCTGTCTCTGGTACCGCACTCTCTCTTTTGGGAGAGGAAAAATAAACCAAAATCTCTGATCTTTTTCGTCTTCCTCTTGGTCCTTGTTTTTCTCGTGGTGGTTGTATCTCTGGCTGTTTGAATTGTTTTTTCTTTTCTTTTTTTTCTTTTTCTGTTTTTAAGTTGTTTGTAAATCACTCTCCTGTTCGTCGTGCGTGCCTCTGTTCGTGTTGTCAGTCAGACAGTCAGTCCGTCCATCAATCCCTGATTCATGTGTGGTCGTTCTGGTCAGCTCTGTCAGTTCTGGTCAGTTGTTTGTTGTGACTGGTGGTCAGGTAGGCTCTTGGACCGCTTCTCAAACTCAACCTCAGAGAACTTCACTATTACCTGTTGCACACCAGTTTCGAGATGATACATAGGATAACAGCGAAACGAAAGCAACTTGGCCTCTTTGAATCTTTTAAAATGGACACTTAATGGGAATTGGCGGTAAGGGATCAATGTCTGTCCATGGCAAAGTGGCTGAATTGGATCTTCGACTCAATTAAGTTTCTATTTCAGTAGGAAATTGGGTAATATAATATGTCACTTTAGCCCTGCCGGTAGTGCAATTGAATTAAAACTCTCAAAGTTTCCGATGTTAAAATAAAAAAAAAGAAATGTTTTGTTTTCTTGCTTGCTTTTTTATTTTTAATTAGCAGTTGGTTTGCATTAATATTGTCCTCTTTATTCTTTAAATGTATAATTACCTTTATATCTTTTTCCAGTTTGGTGCCGTTAATGGTATAATATTGCACAAGTTAAATTAGTTGCTTTAAAAGTAAATTGAACAACTACAGTAGTCGTGATAGCACAGTAATAAAAGCCATAGAAGAAATAAAAACATAAGTGCCAATTATATTAGCTTTTATATGTTAGCTAATAAAAAACATACAGAAAAGAGATTTTCTTTGCTATAGTTGAATATAATTTATACACTACCTGACTAAAGTCTCGTCATCGATCCCAGTTGTAATAATTTGGCTTCTAGTTGATCATTTGGAAAAGTGACAGAAGGTAGATTTTTCAGATGAATCATCTGTTGAACTGCATTCCAATCATCACAAATACTGCAGAAGACCTATTGGAACCAGCATGGACCCAAGATTCTTACAGAAATCCGTCAAGTTTGGTGAAGGAAAAATCATGGTTTGGGGTTACATTCAGTATGAGGGCTTGCGAGAGATCTGCAAAGTAGATTCCCACATCAACAACCTGAGTTGTCAAGACATTTGTGCTGCCTATTACATTACAAACCACAGGAGAGGGCAGATTCTTAAGCAGAATAGCGCTCCTCATACTTCCGCCTCCACATCAACGTTTCTGAAAGCAAAGAAGGTCAAGGTGCTCGAGGATTGGCACCAAACATGAACATTATTAAGCATGTCTGGAGTAAGATGGAGGAGACATTGAAAATGAATCCAAAAAATCTTGATGAACTTTAGGAGTCCTTCAAAAACGCTTTCTTTGCCATTGTAGAGGATTTTATTTATAAGTTATTTGAGTCAATGCAAAGATGTACTGATGCAGTCATCCAAGCTCATGGAAGTCATACACAATATTAATTATTTTTTTTACTGCACCATGACTTTATTTTCTATACTGTACATTATTTCTGTTAAGTGACTAGACTTTTGTCTAAGCAAAGTCAGACCTTACTGTCCTAATTCAATAATTTCAAATCAGGGAATGATCATATTTTATTTTGGTAAAATAAGTGTAATCTAGAGGCCTTTGCCTTTTATATAAGCCACGTCTGATACCAAATGATCAACTAGAAGTCAAGTTATTATTTATTGTTCCTAAAACTTGGATAAACAACAAGACTTTTGTCAGGTAGTGTATATATAATTATGGGTTGAACTTGAATTTTTTTCAAAACTTTATATTCTTAGCAGTACTGAGAAGCTTGTTACCTACATAGGGTGCGATTTATATCAAAATGTCTTGTGTGCTGCTTGGATCCCATTTAGAATTCACCGTGCACATCTTAACCTGCTGAGGAATGGCTCAGTGAATTTAGTTTTCTCTTCACCAGCCCAGATTCAACTAACAAAACACAAGTGGTTCTAATAAATATTCTTCTGTATAAAACTTTTGGAACCCACTGTATAACTTACCCTCTATCTGTTACTGAACTGCCCATTCTCTCCTTCCCTCTTCCCCTTTTGGCCATCTCCCCACCTCTCATCTCCCTCCATCTTTTTTGGCATGTTTCCTTTCCCTTGTTCCCATAACCACTCCTGAAATCAACCCCCACAGCTAAGACACAGGATGGCATTGCGCTGGAGATCCAACCACTGAAGAGCGAGGAAGGCGTGGAGTCAGAAGAGAAGGAGGAGAAAGAAGAAAAGGAGAAAAAGAAGGTTAACGTCACCAAGAAAGAAAAATCTGTCCTTCAGGGCAAGCTGACCAGGCTAGCGGTTCAGATTGGGAAAGCAGGTTAGGACTAAATACATACAGTAAACATTTAAACAAACTCTGTGTTTTAAGTTCTTGTGAAATATTTTTAAAGGTCTTAACACTTCTACTTTTTACAGTAGTTTTAGTATATCTGATGTTGGTGATTTTGTGGACTGGTTCTCTCTTAAACGCTAATCAACTTTTATAACCTGCTTGGTCGATGAGTTAAGATTTATTATTGATGATTTAAAACACTAAAAATATACTATTTATATGTGTATTAGTATTCATTGATATTATTATTTTTTTATATGTTTATTTAACCACATTGTACAATGACCAAGACAGCTTTACCTGCTGCAATTTAAGAAAATGCATGCAATTACAAAAAACACAGCAAATTGAGAAAATCCATTCGACAGCACATGTTCCAAATTCGCACAACTCAAACACGTTTTTAAAAAATGCACTGCATTTTCTCACAACGCAAGCAAATTAGGAAACGCCTGCAAATTCTCACAACACTTTTAAATAACACGAAACACAAAGGAAGGGTACCCTGAAACATGATTGACCCGACTATTTAGGTTATGGTTATTTAGGCTAATAAAATACAAAAGACAAGGGAATCAGGATGTTAAAATAAACAAACAAAAAAACTAATTTTTCAAAGATCACCTACAACTTCACTGAGCAATAAGCTGCATCCGAAATTGCATACTTGCATACTATATACTACAATAAAAACAGTATGCAAGCTGAGTAGTATGTCCAAATTCATAGAATTCCAAAAGCAGTATGTGAGAAGTACCCGGATGACCTACTACTTCTGGCGAGATTCTGAAGTATGCATCGGATGGACGATACACTGACAATTTATTAATGGGAGTAAAGCGATGCAACCAAAGACTATAGAATACACAAGACATGTCTGTTGTATAGTTTTGAATGGAGAAAAGTGTAATGGTCAATATGTTGAATAGTATAGTACAGGAGCCAATCCTCAATTGCTATTGACTGATGATTCTCCGGGGGTGTGGGGCTCGAACCAGATGTCAATTTCTGCAGATTTTGTGTAATTCAAACGTTAAGAAATGAAACTAAAGAGACATTCATTGTTTTATTATATTGTTGATTCCTTATATGTAATTTAATCGTAAGCTTGGCAAACAATTTTGCAGAATTCGATATTTCCTCATTTAGATAGACCGAAAGGCGTTTCAAAGATCGCTGCCGAGTGAAATGGCTTGCCTTAAAGGGACTTCAACGCAACTGACACGGGTAGGTTACGTGATGATGCCAAAATGGCGTATGTGGTACGTCCGAGTTCCAATCATGCTACTGACATTTATATTGTATAGAACGTACTTTTCTAACAGCCGAGTAGTGTTTAAATTCAAATGCAGTACCTACTGAGCAGTAGGCGATTTCGGATGCAGCCAATAGTCACGGCACAACAGTATCAGTCACATTTTAAGGTCCCCTTGAAATATCTTCATTGTGTTCTGTTCTTGTTGCAAATGTTGTGAAAAATTGCAGCACAATTTATTAATTTGTTTGCGATGTGAGAAAATGCATTGCATTTTTTTGTGTGTATGCATTTTGAGGATTTGCAGCACGTGTGCTGTCAAACGAATGAAGATCTTTTCTTAAATTGCTGGCGTTTTTATAATTGCGTGTGTTTTCTTAAATTGCAACATGTTAAGCTCTCTTGGCCACTGTAACATTGCCTAACAACAACAAATTTGCATTCTTTTTTTTATTTAAACTTTTTTTGAAGTTAAAATATTTGAATAATTGTAATTTTTAAATAAATGTTATACGATATCTCCATCTAAAGGACTCATGTAGGCCATCACAAAACAGCACATTGTTTATACTTATTAGCCATGTGTTTGTTTATTTGAAAGCACATTGACATGCTTTGAATAAATTAGTTCAGTTAGTTCCCAAGATTTGATTTACTTGCTGTTTAAAGAAACAGTGTCACCCAGTATGGAAACAGGCTTGTCCCTTTGGGCTGTGTTCCACCTAATTATCCCACTTCCTACAGTTACCCAATCAAATAATATTCAGATGGAGCACATCAAACCACAGCTGTTGCTGGTATAAGACAAATTTAGAAGACGCTCCATCTGTAGTGTTGTATCGATCCTAAAACTCCCTGTTCTCTGCCAGGTCTCATCATGTCTGCAGTCACAGTCGTCATCCTCATCCTGTACTTTGTCATTAATACATTTGGCATCCAGCACAAAGAGTGGAAGGCTGAGTGCACGCCCATCTATATACAATATTTTGTCAAGTTTTTCATCATTGGTGTGACGGTGCTGGTGGTGGCCGTGCCTGAAGGGCTGCCTTTAGCCGTCACAATTTCCCTGGCTTATTCAGTAAAGGTGAGAGCTTTTGTCTAGGTTTACCTACATTGACCTGTAATTTCTTTGTCTTGAGGGAATTCAGGTTGTTATAATTTGTAAATATTTAATCTAATTCTTCAAGATTTGTGCTAATCTATGTTTCAGGGCTTAAAATCTTTCCGTTCTCCAAGTAAAATTAGATCCATTCCTGTTTTTCCTTCACAGAAAATGATGAAAGACAACAACCTGGTTAGGCACCTGGATGCCTGTGAGACCATGGGTAATGCCACTGCCATCTGCTCTGACAAAACTGGAACACTGACTATGAACCGCATGACGGTGGTGCAGGCTTACATAGGCGACACACACTATAAGACTGTTCCTGAACCAGAGGCTATTAAACCAGAGACTCTTGAAATACTGGTGAACAGCATCTCTATAAACTCAGCATACACTACCAAGATTCTGGTAAGAATTAGCCATACATAAATGAAATGCATTTGATTGAATGATCTTTTTTTCTGTTTATCTAATAATTATTGGGTTGTCAAAAAAAAGTCCAGAGTAAGCCCCAGTCAAATCACATGTACTGAGAGCAAACAACAAAAATGACTAAGCAGTCTATCGTGCAGGGCACTTTGCATTAAAAGGCAGAAAGACAAAGCACAACAGAATGGAGTTGTACTGTTGATTTATTTTGAAGTAACCATTATTACTTTTATCCTTATCTGCTGCACTACAAGTGAGTCTGCTTGTACCAAAAGACAAAGCTTAGATTCCAATCAGTTCTTTATCTTTTGACAGCCAGAGCACCGACTCTGAATGTAGCACCAGGAACCACTTCCATCAGCGGTTAAGGACAGGGTTACCATGACCAATGAGACAAACAAAAACTTTTTTGAGCACCATATTTAAATTAATAACAGCGCAAACATGTTTTCATATGTCTTTTCTATCTATACAAATTAAGGCGTGCTACAAAAAATCACTTGTAATCTCTACGAACTATGAACATATTGGATTCACTGTGATGCTGATGTAGTTTTGCAAAGCTTTAACATTATTGTTTGTGTTGCTGTCAGACCTGGCTCTACGGTGGCTCTTTAGTCTGTGGAAAAGCAAAGCAGTTCTTAGAAAGCTTGAACTGGCAGCCACCAGTCTTAGTTCAGTTCTCATTGGCAATTTTGATGACTTGTCAAAAACATCCTGCTCTTTCTTTGCATTCATCATTTTTTTTGCTGCTCTGTTTTGTATAAACAGTTCTGCGTTGCAAGAATGTGTTTACAGAATAAATTACATTTAGAAAAATATCTGTTGACAACATTTTCATATTGTTTGGCTACTACGGTCCTCTGCTCTCACACACTGAGGCTGCAAATGCATAACTGCTGTGGTTGTGTGTGGCTTTCCCATTACTTTTGAGTATTGAACACTTTTTAAATGTTGCAGACCTGTATTAGATTGAAAACTCTGTAGGTGCAATGCTTCCCACAGGTTTGAAATATACTTGCGGTGGTATCCGGATTGAAACACACATAAATAGTTAAATATATCCGACAAACAAAACATATAATACATTTTTAACAATAATTTAATTTATTATGATACTGGTTAGCACTGGTTTCAATGGGTTAAAGTAAAAAAAACTTGTAATAAAAAAGGCATCCACTATTTCTGTTACTTGTATGCTATTCAGGAGCCATGTGCACACACTGACAGGTTAAAATCTACTTCTCTCTCTTTCTTATTCAAAGCAAACTTGAAATCCAAAGCATTTTAGATATGTAAATAAAATAGCCTATGTAATATATTCACATTATCAAATTAATAAAATAATCAGCAAAAAAGAAATAAATCACAGAAACAGGAATAAAAACAGACGATATCTCTAAAAAAATATCCTAATTACAAGAATAAAACTTGTAGATTATTTAAATAAGGCAAATGCGTTGATAAACCGCTAATGGTGTACATATATTTTGCAGCCAGTTTAGGCCAGTCATTTCATCCTCTCTGAGTATATGGTAAAGTTTTTCTGAATCATTTAAATTAAAACATCTATCATTTACTTTTTCTCTTGGTCTCGCGGCTGTGTGCGCTGTCAGCTGTAAAGCAAGCTGAAAGTAGTCTTTAATAAAAGAGTAATGCAAAAACGCATATAAGCTTTACAAAGCGAAAGCAAAAGTTGAATCCTGGACATTTCAAGTCCCTAAAGATGCATCTCTGTGGGTCTGCAAAGCAAGTGAGACTGTCTGTGGGAGTACTGACAAGTATTGCGCACAACATAGACAATACTACAGCGCCTTTTTCCATTGAACGCTTTAAATACAAAACACCTCATGATGGGCACAAACTGTCGCAAAAAGCTGCTGAAAATCAAGCCTGGGCATGCACAGTAGGACTACCGGATAGAGGCAGAGCCGCGGAATCAAACTTTCAACTAAATGCTTGTACGTCAAATCAACCATGCCCCCAAACTTCTCATTTGACCATCGGTATCTACACTGTAACAAAGACTCCCTAAATAAATATAAGCATTTACATTTAAAAATGCGTAATAATATACACATTTTTTAAAAAACTGTTGTGAAGCTGTTTTTAATAATTTAATAAAAACAATAGGCTATATGTTGGACTGCAAAATAAACTAAGCTAGTTAGACTAAGCTATGGTGAGCACAAAAAAATTCTCTTATATTGGGTTGTTGGTATTTGTTATCTTCATGGGGTAGAAATAACACTTGTAAATTTTGAACAATAACTTATAAACAACACTTACATTTTTAATAAAGATTTTTATTTTTAATTAACAATCCATAGGACCCAAAATATACAGATCATGGACGGCTATCTGCCATGCGGGAAAAATCGTGCGTTTATATCAGCAAAAGATACAACAATATTTCTAAATATCAACAAGATATTTACATCTACCAGCACTACATAAAATAATCCTTATCAATTTATACAATAAACTTTGCAGTATTAATACATTAACTGATGTCTATCATTAGGAGTTTTTAAATAAAAAGCCAACAGTTAATAATGCACACAGAACGAAACGGGTAAATGAGAGAAGATTTTCTGCTACTTAATCGATCGTGGATGTTTGGTTATATTAAGCGGATGCAAAAATAAAAGTTGTGAAAGGATGTTAATAATAGTAAAAAAAAATGTGTCCCTAAACTTGGACTGCCGTTAATATACCTGGGTAAATTAAGTAAAGTCTATGTGTGGGAAAGACTGAGGTGCCATGTAGTGTAAATCAAATGCAGACTTTTGAAAACAAGATGGGATATCATTGTATGCCTAATAATAATTATTATCAAATAAATGCTTAAGACTTGTCAGAACAACTGTTGAACTGGTTTCAAACAAATTAGTGACTTATCATTTTGCTATGTCTATTTGATGCATTACTTGTTTCCACAATATAAATTTCTATATTTTCATTTCGATTGTTTTTCTCAACAAACTTCAGTATTTCCAAATTTCATGTCATTCAATATTTCTTTATACTTTGTTTGATAGCTCTAATGAATTATTTGAATGTTTAATGAATTCTTTGTGCCTGGTATTTACAGTGTATCTTTCTTTTTCTATAGCCCTCAGAGAAGGAAGGGGGTTTGCCAAGGCATGTGGGCAATAAGACAGAGTGTGCCCTTCTTGGTCTGGTGCTGGACTTGAAGAGAGACTATCAGCCTATTAGAGATGAAGTTCCTGAGGAGAAACTTTACAAAGTCTACACGTTCAACTCCTCCCGGAAGAGCATGAGCACTGTCATAAAGAACAGCAGTGGTCCTGGCTTCCGCATGTACAGCAAGGGCGCATCCGAGATTGTCCTGCGCAAGTATGCTAAGCAAAATCATTGGCAAAGTTTTAAATAGGAAATTATCATAAGAAATTAAAGCTTACTTTGTCTCTTGATAAAAGACTTATGTACCTTTTAGTCCAAATAGATCATTTGCTGAAATAAAGCTGCAGAAATTACCTTTGAATTGATGGGATTTTCTGAGGTCATGGACCTAAAATATTAAGAAGACTTTCTTAAAAGCACTGCAAAAACAGTTCATATTTGAAGTTAAAAGGAGATAAAGTGATTAATAAACTTGTTTTATGCGACTCCTTTAATATTTTCTTTTCATCTCTATTCTTTATTATCACTTAAGCTGATGCACAACTTAAAAAAACATTTTATTACATGTGATTTAAACTTCATTAGCTGCTAAATTTGACTCTATGAACTGATTTTCTTTCAATCTTTCTGGGTTGACGTTGGAAATGGGCATTTTTAATCTATTTGTCAGCATGGCTTGACATTAACACCCGCCAACCTGCCACATGCCGGTAGATTTCAGCTGTGGTGGGTTAGACAGCCACTCCCACTAGCCGCTTAGGCTGGTTGAAATTATTTTTAAAATTGTAGATTTCCTAAAAGCAGGATTCAACAGTAAAGATGGTCCAATATGCATTCAGATGTGATCTTAGAATTGAGAAGCAACACGACTGACAAAAATAGCAAAAGAAAGCAGGTGAATACCGAATGAGAGGATCATCACTCACGCACAGGTCATGTGATGCGCGTGACTGTTTAAAAAGCATGCATGCTCTCGTTTCCTGGCGTGAAGCAACCGTGCCTGGAAACGCAACTACTGCGATCAGTTTGAAAGTACACTGGACAAAAAGCGATGCTTTCGCACCCACAGTCCTGCTGCTCTCAAGAGCTACAGATGCTTTTAAAAAATGTATTTTTGCAAGCAACAGCAGTTGCCACTTTCACTTTAACTATATTTATATGTGGTTAACTGGTGATCTGGCACCTTTAGCCAGTACAGATTACTTTGCATAGTTTAGATACATGGCATTAATTCTTTTTTTTATGTAAATCACAAAATGGAAATGCAAACTTTGTTGAATAAAAAGTGCATGTATACAGCTGTATTTTGCTTGTTTTGACACATTATTTAAAAATTGTGGCTAAGAAACAATTATTTGTTTATTTTTGGTGAGGTCAGAGATACATTTGGTAAATCCTTAGTGTTAAGCCCTGAAAAGTCTTGTGAAATAAAAACTAATTGCAATGCGACACTATGAAACTATAAACAAAAGCATGAAACAAAATCTAAATCAAGTAGTTTTAGCATGTCAAGTAAGCTACTAATGTTGGAAAACCACTAGCCACAGTGACTGGTAATTAAAAAAGTTAATGTCAAGCCCTGTTTGTCCGATATGTCGAAACATCTAATATGTTTTTAAATTTTTTTTTTTAAATGAAAGAGATTTGAGATGCAAATTTGTATATTTTGTTTGATAATTTCTCCTTTTATTGTAGTGTGTAGGATTTATTAAAGCTTCCTCTTGTCCATCAGGTGTTCCCATATCCTTGACGCTTCAGGCCAGCAACGTGTCTTCAAGGCCAAAGATCGGGATGAGATGGTGCAGAAAGTAATTGAGCCAATGGCCTGTGACGGGTTAAGGACCATTTGTGTAGCCATGAGGGACTTCTCAACAGAGCCAGACTGGGACAATGAGGCTGACATTTTGAATGACCTGACATGCATTTGTGTTGTTGGCATCGAAGACCCAGTCCGTCCTGAGGTGAGCAAAACCATCCAATTTGCTTGTTCCAAATAGTGACATTCTTGTCCATACTGCACATAAGCTGCAGATTTGTATACTTCAGGCCTATGTTCGTAATGAGACATGACAAGCATTAAGGGGTGGCTTGTTCGCGACTGGGGCAACCTGTCACTTTTTGTGTAATGAAAATGTGTTGACCATGATTATCATGTGATGATGATGGATTATTTGCAGAGTGTTGAGGACTATGTGAAAGTGTAGACAGGAATAGCCTCATTGACGGAGGGACAAACTGACCTAATTCCTTTGAAGGTGGTAAAATGAGTACATGACAGGCGATTGCGCTTTTTGAGATCATGAATATTGGATCAGTGCAGAATTTACGTCAACTTTTCTCAAATGAGGTGGCATGTATAATTCTATAATGAAACACATTACTGATATTTAGGTTAAATTGATTCCTGCAGGCTTTATTTAAGTGGATTTTTTTATTCGTTGTATTGGCATTCCATTTTTAGATTGATTAAAAATATATATTTTTGGTCTATATAGCCAAGGCTGTACAGACTTTTTAATTTAAGCACTATATCATTATATTAACAGATCAACGTAAAATTTACAATTAGAGCATTCAGCTAAATATTAGCCTGGAATTGATTGGGAATTTTGCTGCTAACTAAGAGTTATAGAAATTAAAAATGAAAGTTCGCCTGAACTGAAAGTTGCTAAGACTTTTATTTCAGTATGTTTATGTACTTCCAACTGTTACATAATATTGAGGACAGGCCAGGACTTTTTTCTCATCATTCTCTCATAGCAAACTAATGGTAAGAGTGGTGTGATTAAGAATTTTGTGGCTGAAGCCATCAAACTGACATCAACAGAGAAGGACCGACTGTACTCCAAACACAAAAGCAAATGGTCAGACTTTGATTGAAGATTACCAAATCATTGTACGTTTTGATTTCAAAGGCTTCGAAGGAATGGTTTGCCCAAAAATAAAAATGGTCATCATTTGCTTATCCCATCTACTCGTTTTAATCTTGATAGAGTTTCTGTCTTTTGTTGAACAATAAGGAAGATCATTTAAAGAATGTTTGAAACTGGCAGTGATCGACTTCCATAACACATTTTTTGTGCATGTCAATGATTGTTTACATGTACACCAATACGATTAAGACAAAACTCATTAAACAAAGACAAAACTGAATAAGAGTCTACCATGTAAACAGAGATTTTGATGACCTTAATCTGACTAAAGTCATAATAATAGTAAACACAATTTGATTTAAGATGGCCGGTATTGGCCAATAATCACATTTCATGACTCGATCAGTACTCGCTAATCTGGCCGATCTCATGAACCGATCACAGTTGTTTGTTTATGAGTTTACAAGCAGAGGACATATAAGAACTGAAATCTTTTTGCATATCAGAACTAAAAGTTCTGTGTTTTCAGCAATATTGCAAGTTCATTAAAACCTGGTTGAAAATATTAGGGAAATGAAAAAAAGCTAAAAAATATTTTTTACTTAAATATTTAATAATATAACTTGTCGTAACAATCTCATTGCAGTAAACAGTACTTTGTGGACCCATTTCCTTTTAATAAAGAAGTAATTGATTTATGGTGTGCATTTTAACTTCTTATGCATTAAATATGCGCTCCAAACTTTATTGAGACAATTTTTCTTTCATGATTTGCAATGTTTCCAAATTGCTTTGGTAGCGATTTTTCTTACCAAATTTGTGTATGTGTTTTATCTGTTATTTTCTGTAAAGCTGCTTCTGACCATTTCATGTTCACGCTAAATGGTTACAAGAGACATGTTTAAGGAATTATATGCAACATCTTTAATTTATTCTCGTAGGTAAGGCGAGATCTCCACTTAAGCATTATACTTAGAGGGAAAATGTGCTTTATGCATTATAAAGCTTGAAGTTTAGATCAGTACTTGGTATCGGCCGATCACCATGAAAAGGAATTGGTACTTGGTATCGGCTGCAAAAATCCTGATCGGAGCATCCCTAATGTTCAATATTCCTATTTTAGTCCCATTTTTGAAGTGCAGTACAGACATGTAAACACCTTAATCAAACTATTACCATCGTAGAGGACCTTTCGCCACATTTTGCCATAGACAAACAGCTGTTTGATACTGTATTCTCCACACCTACCAAGTCAGAACAGAACCAGACAACGGCATCTCCATGAATCCATGAACGAAAGTAGAACTGACAAACTGCAGTTGAAGTAAACTAATTAAAAATGAAACACCCAAAATTAGATGGAACTTCGAAGGAAACATTGGATAGCTTGGTTACATAATAACATAAATCGATCTGTGTATTATAACATTTAAAAACAATATGAATATATTAACCAATCAGGAGCTTGCTTTTGTGGGGGCATGATTTTGACATAGTGTCTGTTGTTGGTGTCCCAGGGGAAAATCCTCCTGTCGACACTGACAACAATTCATCGAACTGGGCTCGGCTTAGTCAGAAGCACCGCTGAAAGCCTCCATCATCCAGGTTAAGTTTTTGGAGGAGTTTATGAGCTCACAGAGCTGAGTCCACCTCTGAAAGGATCTAGTGGACTCAGACACGGCTCCAAACGAATCAATGCTGTTTTTCAGCCTTCATAAAGCACATAAACACAGTTATTCTCTCTATAAAAATCATGTTAGCCATTTAGCAACGAAGCTAGAGTCATCGGGCAGACAGAAGCCCTGCCCATCACGTGAATCCGCATCTGTTGTGAAGCGTATTTGACTCGCAAATGAAGCGAGTAAACTCAAAATGTTCATGCTTCTATTTATGCACAAATATTGCGATTTATCTGCACTTGCCACGTCTGGTGTGAACACAGCATTAGAATTGTGGTTGATTTTGTGAAAGTGTTTCTCAACCACGTTCCTGGAGGACCACCAACACTGCATGTTTTAGATGTCTCTTTTGCCTGTCACACCCATTACAAGTCTTTCAGTCTCTGCTAATGAGCTGATGATCTGTATCAGGTTGTTTGGTTGAGCTGGTGTTCCTCCAGGAATGTGGTTAAGAAACACTGGATTAATGCAGAATTCAATAGTTATTCCATAGCTTCTCAACCGTAAACTTGCTTAGGGCTAATAAAAAAAGCCTATGTCTATAGTTTAAGTTGACGCAGAGGACAATATTATGTTAAGGGAGTGATTTGATAGCAGCTTTAGCCCATTTACAGCTTTGAAATGGAACCGTAGAGCCATGTAGTGATGATAAAATGTGCTGGAATGTTTTTTGTCCTAGTGAGAATCACTCTCTTGCAGTAATGATCAGAGCCATCTGCATCTTATTTAGTTGATTCCTGCCCTGGCAAGAAAAGGGCTTATTAATGCACACACTACAGTAGTTTTTCTGCATCATGCAACATGCTCTTCACATGCATCTCTGTCCATGGAAACACTGGGAGGTTTTTAATTATCTATAAATAAATGAGCTTATTGGTTCTAATTACGGGTATGGTGTGATTCATCGCAAGACTGAGTGTGGATAATTACATAGGACTCCAGCAAACACACACACAACCTCTGGATCCAGCCCCTTCATGTGTTGTTAACTAGTCTCAGTGTCCTTATAACTTAACACGCATCGCTAACTGTCTGGATGAGTGACTTCAGTGTGCTCATCTCTCACTGATCTAAGGCCAGCGTTGACACTTACGCAGAATTTAGCTGCTTTGAGTCATGAAGTCCTCCGTTGACGTATAAAACTCTTCAAATATATACCACCAATTATTGCAAGATGTCTTATTTGATGTCAATTAACTAATCATTCTGAAAGATTTTGTGAGTTTCTTAGGACTATTTTCAAAGAATCAAAAAAGGATATGCTAAGTTATTTAACTGTTCAGTTTTTATTTCCCCGGGGTTATTGCGGGTCTTGTAAAAAAGGTGGTTAGATGTCTTTGTTTGCTGTATATATCCTTATAATATCTTTACTTTTATCTTTTATTTGCTTATTTTTTATATGTATACAGTAGTGCTTGTTTTAACTGATGCATCTGTGCACTTCGTTATTTTGTAAAAAAATCATTTTCCTCCTTTATTTATTTTTTTAAATATCATAGCCTTCCCTCCCCCTACGAAACAACTTTTCTTCACTACAAATGAAATGCCTTTCGGGCAGGGACATCAGCGCATATCTTGATTTCATCTATTCGTCAGTCTTTCTCCATTTTGGTAGCAACGCCCAATGAGTCCCAAAGGACAAAATCATGCACCGCCCTACTTTTTTTTTATACTCATTTTAATCGGATGTGCACCATGATATGGGGAAAAAAAGGACAATCTTAATTTCTATTTCATGCCAACTTAATGGCGTAAAAAGGTCTTAATATAATCTAAATAATATTGCATATACTGGAAAAGTGTCTTCCAACTGTTTGTTTTCTAAGATAACCATCCCTAATTCAAGATGCATTACTTGAGGCATTACTTGAGACTGAGTTTATGCAAGTTTCATTTGGTATGAAAAAAAATGTTGATTTTTAGAGCTCAAAGGCAAATATTTTTCACATTCTTATCATAAGCTTGCTTTAATTTGGTCAGTTAATAGAAAACAATAACTGTTTGGTACAGTAAAAAGTCTTATGTTGTATTAAATCTAATACAACATTGTGTGCCTCCTATAATTGAACATTTAAAGAATTTTAATGGTCTAATGTGTAAAATTTACGCTAATTAAATGTTCCATGTTCTAATATTTTGTAGTTCCTGCCCTTTGTCAGTGTGAATTGAGTCTAAAATTATTTTTTTTTCCTCTAGTTTCGCAAATGATTGGTAAATCCTCTGGTATGGATGGACTAACATAGCTTGGTCCAAGCTCATGCAGATACATTTTGCAATGATCTGCATTTCTTATTTTAATATTTATTTTTCTTGCCAAATCCGTTTATCACCGCATTCAACACTGGAGTGTCTAAAAGGATAAGGACATGGCAGTGGATTTTAGTCTGGCTAACATGCTTTGTACATTGCCAAATAATGGTCCTGCTATTTCCCCCGTGTGCAGGTTCCAGAGGCTATCTCTAAATGTCAGCGAGCAGGCATCACAGTCCGTATGGTCACCGGAGACAACATTAACACAGCCCGCGCCATCGCCACCAAATGTGGAATCCTGCAGCCTGGAGAGGACTTCCTGTGCCTGGAGGGCAAAGACTTTAACCAGCAGATTCGCAATGACAAAGGAGAGGTAAAAACATTACTGAACTTTCTGTACAGACAGCTAAGATGCCATGTAAAGTGCTTACTTCAGTGTTGCCTTTATTTTTAGGTTGAACAAGAACGTCTTGACAAGGTCTGGCCCAAATTGCGTGTTCTGGCCCGTTCCTCCCCAACAGACAAACACACTCTGGTAAAAGGTGAGATTTGTTTTTGTTTTTTTAAAAGTTAGACAAGCTTTAACTTCACTGTTAGTTATAATGCTTACACCTCATTAAGCTGCTTTATAGTATTATCATTTAGATAACTATAAGAGATAAGATCTATAGGAGATAACTAAAAGATAATAAGAGATAACTCATCTGTTATCTCTACCTGTTAAGTGTTTGAAGTAGTTGATTTTTTTATTTTTTTATTACCAAGGCTGCATCAATTTGTCCAAAAAAATAATATTAGAAAGTTTTAAAAATATTTAGCAGCTAATTACTTTAGTCTCCAGTGTCACAGTTTGGTGTTTAGTTATCAATTGTTGATAGCAAAGAAAATTAATATTGTTGTCATTACCATCATTGTCATTATCTTTTTTTATAGCAATGGCTTTATTGTACCATCACAGACACACATTTTTTCCCCTGATTAAATAGGAGACAAATGAGAATATAGGAGACTTCATTCTAGATCAAATTTTTCAGTACTTTTCATTGGTGCACATTTTAAAATATCAGCTTAAATATTATTTCATTGTTATCAGCCAATGCTGTGTGTTTGTGTATAGATGCGTGTGAGTATACAGGTTGTCCACTGGCTCTTAAAAAGTGTTAAAAACTAAAATTAGTTTTTTGAAATTTAAGACATTGAGTAAAACTGAAATTTCCCTTAAATATTGTATTGGAAGTCCTAAATCATTTTAAACAGGTCTTAATTTTCCTGTGTCCATGTAAAGCTACCTAATTGGGCCAATACCCACCCATTCACGGTCAATCTATCTCAGTAAAACCTTCAACAAAACTCTTATTTATAGCAGTATGGTTTAAATATCTTGCTTACAAAAGCATTTGTTTAAATGTTCTTCCTGTATCTATTAACCATATATGACCTGGACAGATGTGCATACATTTTGTTTATTATAACAAAAAAATATTATTATTATTTTTTTTATGAAAGGTTATGTTGCAACTAGGGCTGGGCGATAAAATCAATACCGATATTTATTGACTGAACACCTTTGTCAATATCGATAATAAAAAAAGAATGAAACCATATACTTTTATTAAAATGTGGATGCTGAGCACGCGTTTTGGAAGCAGTGTCAATAAGCTTAGGGTGTGAGTTTGTCATTTTCAGTGTAGGCGCGCGACTTGCATGTCGCACATATGGCAGCAGCACGCACGTGAACTGCGCACATTTTTCAGCTGCACCTAGTTAAAAAAACTTCTGAACTTTTCTAAATGCCCCGTGCGCATCGCAATTCATCTGAGTAGAACTAACCAATTTGCTTCACACTTTGTATGGAATATACACATTTCAGATGGTAGACTTATTACCTTAGACAAACACAGCGCACCCAAACTGCAGTGCTTTTTACTTTTCTTCATAAACTTGCATCGGAGCTGCAGTAAGGATTTGTTCCTTTGTCGTCCTCTGAGAAAATGGTTGATGGTCACCTAGTTACGAGAGGCGCCAGGGGACGCCATTGTAAATGGTCAAGGAATCCATGCGCAAAGCTCAGATCAGATTATGATGATTTGTGTTGTTTACAGAGTTTGAGGTTTACTGTATTATTGACACTTTACAGATGTTGATTGTTGATTGATCATTCAGATGTTGTGTGTATGTATGTGTGTGTATATATATATATGTGTGTGTGTGTGTGTGTGTGTGTGTGTGTGTGTGTGTGTGTGTGTGTGTGTGT
>CAIGQZ010032461.1:6039519-6055077 GCA_903798205.1 Danio tinwini | reverse complement strand
TGTGTGTGTGTGTGTGTGTGTGTGTGTGTGTGTGTGTGTGTGTGTGTACAGGGAGTGCAGAATTATTAGAAAAAAGTTGTATTTTTGAGGATTCATTTTATTATTGAACAACAACCATGTTCTCAATAAACCCAAAAAAACTCATTAATATCAAAGCTGAATATTTTTGGAAGTAGTTTTTAGTTTGTTTTTAGTTTTAGCTATTTTAGGAGGATATCTGTGTGTGCAGGTGACTATTACTGTGCATAATTATTAGGCAACTTAACAAAAACAAATATATACCCATTTCAATTATTTATTTTCACCAGTGAAACCAATATAACATCTCAACATTCACAAATATACATTTCTGACATTCAAAAACAAAACAAAAACAAATCAGTGACCAATATAGCCACCTTTCTTTGCAAGGACACTCAAAAGCCTGCCGTCCATGGATTCTGTCAGTGTTTTGATCTGCTCACCATCAACATTGCAGCAGCAACCACAGCCTCCCAGACACTGTTCAAATAGGTGTACTGTTTTCCCTCCTTGTAAATCTCACATTTGATGATGGACCACAGGTTCTCTATGGGGTTCAGGTCAGGTGAACAAGGAGGCCATGTCATTAGTTTTTCTTCTTTTAGACCTTTTCTTGCCTGTGGAGTACTTGGACGCGTGTGATGGAGCATTGTCCTGCATGAAAATCCTGTTTTTCTTGAAGGATGCAGAATTTTTTTTCTGTACCACTGCTTGAAGAAGGTGTCTTCCAGAAACTGGCAGTAGGACTGGGAGTTGAGCTTGACTCCATCCTCAACCCGAAAAGGCCCCACAAGCTCATTTTTTATGATACCAGCCCAAACCAGTACTCCACCTCCACCTTGCTGGCGTCTGAGTCGGACTGGAGCTCTCTGCTCTTTACCGATCCAGCCACGGGCCCATCCATCTGGCCCATGCAGACTCACTCTCATTTCATCAGTCCATAAAACCTTAGAAAATCAATCTTGAGATCCATCTTGGCAGCTGCACTCTTGACTTTTCTCAGTTCATGGGAAGTTATTTTGCACCTTGGTTTTTCCACACGCTTCTTGCGATGATCACGCTTCAGAAGCTTGGCAGTTTTAAGAGTGCTGCATCTCTCTGCAAGATATCTCACTATCTTTGACTTTTCGGAGCCTGTCAAGTCCTTCTTTTGACCCATTTTGCCAAAGGAAAGGAAGTTGCGTAATAATTATGCACACCTGATATAGGGTGTTGATGTCATTAGACCACACCCCTTCTCATTACAGAGATTCACATCACCTAATATGCTTAATTAGTAGTAGGCTTTCAAGCCTATACAGCTTGGAGTAAGACAACATGCATAAAGAGGATGATGTGGTCAATTTTTTTTTTTTTTTTTTTTTGATGGAGCAAGAAAAATTAGTTTCAATTAGAAATAAAACCTTTAGCATTTAGCCCTGTGTAAGTCCTAATGGGTCTTCACTTTGCTCTGTTGAAACCTGCAGAAACCCTGCTATACTGTATGGTATGTGTGTGTATGTATGTGCATGTTATTTATAGGTTTATCCTTAGGCAGTTCCTGTGTTGTTGTCTTTTAGGCATCATTGACAGCACAGTTGGAGAAACCAGACAGGTGGTCGCTGTAACTGGAGACGGCACTAACGATGGTCCCGCTCTCAAAAAAGCTGACGTTGGCTTTGCTATGGTAATCCTTTATTTTTGCCTGCTTGTGTGTGTGTGTGTGTATATGCGTATATTGTACCATTGTTTTTTTTGTACAAGCATGTCATTCACAGGTCACTTTGTTTTGCTAATAAAATGACCTGTTTTGTTAGCTCTTCGCCGGATGAGTGTTTGGCTGTTTCGATGAGAGTTTGGCAGCTAATGTTATACTCTAGCAAAGATCTCTTTAATAACCGCAGAGGTTGTGTCCTAATCCCTGCCCAGTATCTCTAGCTCTGCCTCGGGGCTTCATCGCAGCATGACTGATAAGTGGCTGACCCTTTTTGCTGCTCAGATGACCTCATCTCTAAGCAGTGATATAATTAATTTGCGCTTCCAGAAATGCACTTGAATTAAAGACAGGAAATATTTGCCATGATATTTCTCTCTCACGCACTTCTTAGGCACTTTTGAGACTGTTAAGACTCTATAGATGTTTTAAAAGCAGTAGGTGGTGCGATTGTGCTAGCCTGCTAACTGAAGGACTTTAGGTTATGATAAGGGCAAGCATGGTAAGTCGTTTCTGAAATAGATACCCTGAAGCTGTCAACGATGCACTTTAAATTGGATCATCAATTTGCTGTGCCGTTTGCGCCCACATAGCTATCACTTTGGTCTTCATTCAGCTGAAATGTCTTCGCATAAAACACATTCAAAGTCAAGAAAACTAATTAAAGCTCTCACCGTTGTGTTTGGTTTCAACCTTTCTTTTAACTTTTTCCGTGTTAACAGGATGCATCTAATTCCTGAATGCATCTCCAGTTATTCATCAAGTGCACTGCTCTGATATCCGTGCAGAGACTCTGAAGAAAACAGCTGCTTGCTTTGTCTTACAGGGAATCGCAGGCACAGATGTTGCAAAGGAGGCTTCTGACATTATTCTTACAGATGACAACTTCACCAGTATCGTCAAGGCTGTGATGTGGGGCAGGAATGTTTACGATAGTATCTCTAAGTTCCTGCAGTTTCAGCTGACTGTCAATGTGGTGGCTGTAATTGTTGCTTTCACTGGGGCCTGTATCACACAGGTGCGTTCATCCTCCCCCTCATGCCCAGAATTGAGGTTTTTGTGCTAATTATATCATTGTTTACAATTCTCTTGAAGGTCCCATGAAATTAAAATAAAGTTTTATAAATGTTAGTATAAGTATTGTTTGTTTATAAGATATCTATGAGCTAGTGTGCTCCAAAATTTGCGTTTAGAAGATATAAAACTGATATAAACATGTAAAGCTTGTAGTTTGTCACTTCCACCTAAATGGAGCAATGAATTTCTTTAGGTCAGTCATAACCAATCAAATGCTCTCTAGTTTCTGACATGCCCCTCCCCCTTCAAGACGCTTCTCATTGGCTTTTCATTTGATGCGCTTGAGCTCAACCACTCTGATAAACAAAACTCCATTGGCTGTTTGTTTTTTTTTTACAAAGGGGACACTATGTCCCACCCTGTCTTTGTGTTTCGTTTGAAATTACGTCAAACATCGAACACAAATGCATATTTCAAAGCAGTTCATGAGACTTTTGACATTAAATAATTATGATAATTGTCTTATCTTAAAGATATTTCACATTTATTTTAGTATCACTATTATAGTTTTTTGTGATTGAATGTTCTTGTTTTCATTCCAAAAATTTTTTTTTATGGTTTTATGTAAATCAATTGAAGTACAGTAAAATAATTGTTATAAGTACAATAAAACTATTGCAAATACATTTAAATATCTGCAAATAGTTTGTAATTAAATGTATTTTTGGCCCCTAAATTAGATAAATAATCTGTTATGTAATGATGTAAGAAGTTATATTATGTTATAATAAATATTTTATGTTTTAAATTCTGAGATGCCCTTTTTATGATCTATAAATATGAGCTATTTGCTATTATAAAATAATAACCACTACAAAAGACATTGTTGACATTAAAGTGTATTTGATTGTTAAACATAATATTGTTTGAGATCGTTCACCACAATATCTATGTTTTTCATTTTGGTTGGTCATAAAAAATTGGTTGATGGAAACACCAAGATGCGCATAAATTTTAAAAATGCTTATAAAAATCTTTGGGCATAACTGAGTAGGATAAACTTTTTACTCGTTAAGAAAGGATGCGCATAAACTACGATGTAAACACTTTTACCAAACAAATTCCAGTGATTTATCATCCAGTGATGATAAAAATGTTTGTGAATATACAAACCAGCAGGCTGAGTACATTGTAAAACATCTGAGATGTTGTTTAGGTAATTCTAAAACACCTTAACTGTTTCAGTATTAGTGTTATTATATTTTTAATTATCTCCAGAACTGTCAAGAGCATCTGTGCACTTTGTCTTTTTGCTTTAAATGCCACCACATGTTTGTTGCGTGTCGGCATCATCTTTTGAGATGCAAGTCATGCATTAAATAAAGAAAAGATTCATGCAGCATCTCCTACCGCAGTAAATGTAATTTTTAACGCTGCTTTAGTCACACGTCTTTTATTCAATATTCCAGTTTTGTGTATTTTTGGATGTAAACATAGCTAGTGTTCCATAATAAAAGAACTCAAGTCTGTGTATTTCATATTTAGTGATGCATGCTGTACTGTGGCCATTTAGTGCCGGTGCCAGATTTAGATAATATGGGGCCGGCCAGTCTTTCTGTGACGCTGTCTAACTACATTACCTATGACAATACTGTAGTAATGTCCTTTCTATGGAGTCACGCACAGGTTTGTTTTGTCTGCAGGACTCCCCGCTTAAAGCCGTTCAGATGTTGTGGGTAAATCTAATTATGGATACACTGGCTTCTTTGGCCCTGGCAACAGAACCCCCAACAGAATCGCTCCTACTGAGAAAACCATACGGTCGCGACAAGCCACTCATTTCTAGGACTATGATGAAGAATATCTTGGGTCATGCTGTCTACCAACTCGTCATCACATTTACTCTTCTATTCGCTGGTAAGAGACGTCTGTTTTCATGATAATATTTAGGCAAATTTTGTGAAATGTGTTTAGCATTGAACTACTGCAAACATTGCATTTCAGGAATAGGCTCTGGTTAATCACATTTTGTGGATGGGATTGATGGTTTGTTGAGATGTATGGTTGCTTAGCAACTAGTGTTTATATTTGCAATATTCAAAGCAACCATAAGAACAATGGGATGTTTTACAGTATAAGACGTTTTAGGTTAAAATCATTTAAAATCTCAGCAAATCTAAGGATTGTATTTTTTATATTGAAAGGGACATAAAATGCACATTTTCACAATTTGCTTTATTGCTTTTTATGTCAATGATAACATTTTGACAATCTATAAACTTGGTTTAGGACTTAACATCAAGACTCTTAACATTCTTAACAAAAATCTTAACAAATTTCTTTTTTTTTTATTAAAGGGGTGGTCCAGAGGGTATTTTTAAGGCTTAGTTGTATTTATGGGGTGCAAAACAATGTGTGCTCATGCTTCATTTGTAAAAAATCACTTAATTTTTTTCATATATCTTAGTTTAATTATGTACAGCTAGTCAACTAACATGAAAACCACTATCATATTTTTGAAGACCCGCCCTCAAGAAGCTCTGCTTGGTTGGCTAACATAATGTGCTGTGATTCGCAGATCAGCTCAATGTCACCAGGAAGCGTCATGCCTCTACTAGCTCATGCTTTGCAGTTGTGTAAACACTGTCAGTCAGTGTAGCCGTATCAGTTCGAGCCTTAATCAGACAGAAAATGACACAGAGGACACAGATGAACCTCATGCCTGCTCTCTAAAGTAAAATCTGACTAGTGTTTTATATATATTTTCAGATTATAAGTATGTGTAAGTAATATGAAACGTTCACATATCTTTTATGAGTTTGTTATTTGTGATGTAGAATGGAGGGAAAGCGGCCGCATAGAGGAACACTGCAGCGCTAGTGAAGATTGTGAGCGTTTACAGCAGTTTGATGGATAAATTTGAATTTGTAACTAAATTGTTAACGGTGCCAAACAGCATTTCCCATTGTTTCCATTTTTGTCTACGTCCTTGCTACAACATACCTTTAACATTAGAAACTGTGCATTTAATAGATCAATTTTAACAAATAAACATACTTACAGGTTGTGGCTCACAATTCACAGCTTCTTTTATTATAGTTAGAGCTGCTCCTCCTTTGAGGAGTTTCTAGCCGAATCCAGCATTGAACTGGGAGAGATTCTGAAGGCTGTCTTTTGTCAAATAAGTCAATGGAACATAATTAAAATTTAATTGTAAGCACTTCTCTCTTTGTGAAGCCCAAATACAGAAACAGAACAAGCTCTGTGAAATTAGCAGCATTTGGACGGCATTTCCAAATTTCGACATTTCCACTTTCTCTGCTATAACATGACATCGCCTCTGGCCATGGCCCTTCGCTGCGTGGGGTGTATTCACAAACCTGAAGGGTTTTTGACATCATTAACCCAGATGTATTTTTTTGTGGTCCCCAAACTTTGTTCGATGTAGACTCACTTTGCATTAAACTTTGAATGTATTACATTCAGCGATGTTGTTTATGTTTACACATCTACATTACACATGAACTACAGTGTAAAATATGATATAGTGGACCACCCATTTTAATATTCAACTTTTTAAAAATAATTTCACTAATGCGGTAAAGATGGTATTTGTCAAACGTTTTTATTTTTCTAGTTATGTAAGGCTTTCATTTTATTAAAGATCTAAATTTAAAGGCTTCTAACCCAACTCAAAGTGTTGTAGTGAAAACCTGCCAGTAATTGGCATCATATCTGTTGATCCTAGTTTTAAAACAAGGCTTTGCTCCCTGCAGTGCGATAGATCACATCACAGACTACCTAAAGCCCTAAAGCATGTAACAGTGCTTCAGGAGAGTTCGCTGGGAGTGTTCCCACGTTGTGCTGCTACCAAATGATTAGAAAAGTTTATCACGAGTTCACGGTGGCCTTGGGTCATGGAACAGTTGCACAGAAGACCCTATTCAACAGAGTTTCAATACTTGCTCTGTCTCAGTTTTGTATAATTAACAGTCATTTATTTGTTAAATATTCCTGTCAGTGCTCCTCCTGACTTGAAATGCTTTTTGAAATGTATTTTGAAATTTCACATCTTGTTATATACGCACAAAAGAATCACAATTAAACTATTTTGTTGTATTTATAGGTGAGAAGTTCTTTAACATTGATAGCGGCCGAAGTGCCTTTCTCCACACCCAACCATCCGAACATTACACCATCATTTTCAACGTCTTCGTAATGATGCAGCTCTTCAATGAAATCAATGCCCGCAAAATCCATGGAGAGAGGAATGTGTTTGAGGGAATCTACCGGAACCCCATTTTTTGCAGTGTCGTACTGGGAACATTTGCTCTGCAGGTAACAAATAAAACAGAATGGGTACTACTTGCTCTAATATCTGATTGGAAAAGCCGCATTCAATTTCGTTTTAAAAAAGTAACGTTTTTATGTCTAATTCTTCCATTGCTAATTGATTGAATTGTGTGTTGATTTGCAAAATTGCTTCTTGGCTATAGCTACTCTCTTTCCACAAATAGTAAAGGAATTACACAATGCAATGCAAAAGCAATGCTTCTCAAACTTTTTGAGTGGCTTTTCTTTATTTATTTATTTATTTATTTGTTTATTTATTTATTTGAGTGTGTGCAATGAACAACCATATAAGTCTTAAAAAATAAACAAGATAATCATTAACATTTAGTGTTATTAGTGACATTAGTTGTATAATCAGGTTAATTGTACCTTTTTTGGACATTATTTGGACATTGGACATTATTTGTATGTGTGAACTTTGTATACAACAGTTTAGGGATATTTTGTGCTACCACGAGTCTTTATTTTTAAAATTAAAATGACGTCATGTGGAAAAATGTATGTTTATGTCCACTAAGAAGAATGGAGATACCGCAGACATGAACAAATGGAAGGACAGAGTAAGGAAAGTTTTAAAGGGTGCTGGGAAACTGTATTTGAATCAAAGAAGTAAACAAAAACTAGGGAAAAATCCACCAAAAGAGGTGAATGGAAAAACCATATATGTGATCGCTCTCTCTCTGAACACGCTGATGAATGCTAAACAGCACAAAACAGTTGTACCTATCAAAATAAATCACACACCATATATAATAAAGCTGTATAAATGCATATTTTCCGCCAGTCCTGTGTAGACTACTGTTAGCAGAGTTTTTGTTCATATATTTATTTATATTGTGAGATGGTGAAGCGCGAGAACAGTTTGAAGTAGTATATACACAGTTGATAAAGATTTATTGTTATTTATTGTTTATTGTTAATAATTGATTGTTATTGCCTGTACTGTAAGCAGGTCCATGTAGTGTACATTGCTCATACAGTATTTTCTGTATTTAAATAATAATAATAAACTTATAAGAAATGCTTAATATTAACCTGAAGTTTATGTTACTGTATTATAACTAAGACAAAGGAATCAGTGGTTTAAAGTGATATAATGAATTGGAGTTATACTGTTATTCCACACCAACTGATCATATATACTGTTCTTCCACATTTGAGAAAAAAAAAATCACAGTAATTCTGTATTTTTAGTATCTCCTTAAGGGGGTCGCCACCCCAGAAGCGCCACACCACACAGCGCCATGCATTTTAGAATTCTATACATAGGTTTCTATCAGGGTACACAAGTCGGCGGCTGTCGGCAGCGCCCAGCCACAGCTCAGGACACTGTTTATGTTTCTGCCACGCCACAGAGCACCATCTGAATACTTTCATTAAAACTTAACATGCAAATGTGCGTGTCTGGTGTACGATACTTCCAACTGTCATGTGCGCGCTGTGTTGTGAGGCATCCTGTGTGTTTTAGAATCAAGAAGCTTTTGTTGTCTATCTTCAGGTAAAATAAAAATATGTAATATAATGTTCACAATCCAAATGAAAAAAAATTGTATTACTCAAAATTTGAAAATATGGACTTATATGGTTCTTCATCTCAAGGCCTCATTTATAAAACCTTTTGCAGTTGTTTCACTTTGCATTGGTTTTTAATGTTGTAAAAGTAGAAAAGTAAGAGATAAATAATAATAGAATAATATTATATATAATACTCTTTCAACAACCAACTTACAAACTCAGCAGCTAATTTAAAATAGAAATCCTTTTTCTTAGTCCACTAAACCGTTGCTTTTCTATAAGGAAAATCTTTAATGTCAAACTTGTACACATGGTACAACATCAGTCTGCCAGTCACACACTCAAACAATTTTGCTATGGTTGTTTTATTGGATGACTTTTGTATATGTGGTTTATGAGGACTCTCCATAGGCGTAATGCAATTTTATACTGTAGAAACACTTATTATATTGCCTTACCATATGCCTACCTTAAAACCCAACCCTCACAGGAAACCTGTGGCAAATTTTCAGTAACCTGGGCCAAGCGGTTTTGGTGAACTGTATGCAGTTACTACAGGTTTAAGGTCTGTTTTCTTTAAAAGCTCCACTGCCTGATTAATATTCAATATAAAGTGGGTCTCAGAATGTGCAAGAAGCACTGCATTAAAATCAAATGTTATATGGTAATAATAAATAATTTGGTCAACATTCACAGTTCATGCATCTTTGGAAAGAAGACACAGTGGGCTTTATTATCCATCATCTAGAGTTTATAATGCTCAAAATGAAAAAGTTATAGCTGCTTAAGTAAAGTAAAAAAAATTGCACCGCACTAAACATTTTATTATTTCATAAACAAATATATGAAATTAGTCCTGGAGCAATACAGAAAAGTAATAGGTCAAAAGCCACAAATCTCCTGAGTATATGTTGGGTATATGTTATTTAAGATGCTGATGACCGTAATACATGTCTTAATGTTCTTGTTAAAATGGTTAATTCTCCAAATGCATTCTTTTTTAAATTATATATATTTTTTAATATGTTGCTGTATTGTCATGTTGCTGTATTACAAAAACAATATGCTACCTGAGGCTATATAGCAATTTTCACCACAACGTCGGAGGTTTAAAGCAATCCTAACCTCTTAACTGTGCTGAAAAGGCTTTAACTCTGTCTCTGGTGGCTTATTGCTTTACTGCAGTATCGCTGGACTAATGCAATACACCTTGTTGCAGATTATCATTGTGCAGTTTGGAGGGAAGCCGTTCTCCTGCACTGCCCTCACCATCGACCAGTGGCTCTGGTGCGTCTTCATAGGGGTCGGCGAGCTACTCTGGGGCCAGGTAAGGCAGAATCCTCACAGTATGCTTATCAACAACCTCTGTTGAGAGAGAAAACCGAGCAGAACTCAAACTAGCCTGTTAGACGAATACATTTACAGATGACAAAGTGAGAAAGAGAGAGCTCAGTGGTGGAATAATAAAAACATCACAGCAGAATGCACACGCGTGGGTGATGTGGAACATCTTTAGTTCTCTCTTCAATCCCACTGGGAGGGCAGGGGAGGGGGAGGTGAAGCTGTGTGCCATTTTAAACATGTGGGAGGGAACGAGGGAGGCTGGCAGACGGCAACTTACTGCACAATTCCAGAGAGCACTCGCCGCCATCTCAAAGTTCAGCTCGGAAATACGAGGAGCTTTATCTTCAACCCGGAAGCCTGCTCTGCCTCCGTATATTCATGCTTGCGGTACATACAGAACTCTTGTCAGCATCATCTTGGGTCGTCAAAAGGCCAGGGAAGTTATCAAGTATGGATAAAGCCTTAAGAGCTGCAAGCCGTCTGCTCCTACAGGCGCTTGCATCACGCATAAGCCACTTCCTACTGGCTTTCTCAGCTGCTGTTTGTGTATGTGAGAATTTTTTGGCCTCACTAACCAGATGCTGACAACTTAAACTTGAAGGTGAAGCGGCATGAATTCTGTCTGCTATGTATTGAATTGTTTTACTGATGCCCCGTTTTAAACAGTAGCACTTACAGAGATGATTTCACAGTAGTAACTGATGATTTTAGAGCTATGAATGGTGGTGGAGAGTGACAAGTTTGTGCTTGTGCATTAGTGTTGGAAATAATAGTTGTTTTAAGAATTTTAAGATGGTAAATGGCTGTGAAGCTTCTGTTTAAAGAAGCACTTCACTACCAGGCAAGTTGCTGTTAAATGGATTTGATCTACATTAAAACCACGCTGGGGAAAATGTATAACGGCGTAATGTATTTTGAATCCGCAGCATTCATCTGTAACAAAAATAAAGATCTCAGTCAGAGTGACAGAGAAAAATGACACATTTATAAGAATTTAACTAATAAAACGCCTACATTTGTAGAACTGAATTACAAAAGCAGTTAACTAACAGCAGGAATTTGAATACAAGTAATTTTATGCAACATTATTGCAATTTGAAATGATGGTTTTGTATTTTAATCTAATTTTAAAAGTGGATTTATTTCTGTGGTGGCACTCTTCAGTGTCACATGATCATTCAGAAATCTTTTTAATATGCTTATTGGGTAGGGGTGTCAAAATTAATTGTTTCTTTGGTGCACCGCGATGCAGATGGAGACAATTCGATATCAGTTCAGTAATAGATCATAACCGGTTATTACGTACTGACGTCATTTATCTCCTATGCGCAATGTCGCAGTAGAATACTTTGGCGAAGGAGGCGAGGGCAAGTATTTACAACACTCCAACTACTTAAAAGGTAGATAATTATGCACAGTTTAACTGCTTGTGAATTTGCTGGAAAGTCTTTCATTGACACTGAAGAAGGCACAGCACATGAGCCGCTATTTCACTGCTAGGGAGAAATGCTGTAAAAATCCATCTCTGCCTCTCTTTCACTTTGGACATTTGACCTGCTGGTGTGTTTGTGAGGTAACTTTTCCTTTCCTCTTGGCTGTTAAAGTGATACGAGCATGCCTGCGAGTGCGAGTTTTCTCCACTATGTCTGTTATGGATTGCCTGTGATAACCGCGTATTATTCGCATATAGACTGTAACCGCGGCTGTTCTTCCCGCGTCACTCATCGGTGAACAGCGCTTTCATTTCTAAAGCCAATCGCAGCCCTTTCTGTTAAGCGGTTGAAGACAATGTCATAGGGGTGTAAGACCTCATTTGACATCGCTCAAAAAGCAAGCAGAATAATGTTTACATTAGTTTATTTGCTATAAATGCTCATGCTGTTCTGTGCATGTATTGGAGTTTTGTTTGATACATTCAAAAAGAGTGTTTTCTTTAAGCAGGTCAAATTAAAGGTACAGTTCATATATTTTACTGCTTGTATAAAAGGACAAAATTGTATTACAAATAGTATATAAATATTAATATATTTCTAGATTTTAATTTAAAATTGTGTTGTGAAGAAAAAAATCTAATTATGAAAAGCATTGTCAATGCACCGAAATATCGAATTGAACCGAATCGATGGCATGAAAATCGTAACCGAACCGTAAGACCAGTGTAGCTTCACACCTCTATTATTGGGGTTTTGGCATGTTAAAATTTGCGATGTTATAGGACTCTATTTTAACAATCTAGGCCAAACTCTAAATCGCATGGCGCAAAAGCATTAAGGGCATGTCCGAATCAACTTTTGCTATTTTAAGGATTGTCTTAATGAGTTATGGGTGCGTTTTGAGCATAACGTACATTAAAGCAATCAGAGACTCATCTCCCATTCCCATTAAGGGTTAGTTGCATTGCGCCATAGCGCGTTTACTATTTACATGGCGGACTTTGTAAGTGGAAAAACTGAACGCTTCACTAGCGTGAAAACAATTAAACAATTAAACAAACCATCTGCAGTGCGAGGATGAAGAATAAGCCTCTTCCATTTTGCCTCTTTACTTCCTCTTTAGTTTACTTTTACTCTTTACTCCTTTACTTTATGGATAAGAAAACCATGTTGTACGCACTTCACTGAAGACATCCATTAGCCTACATATTTAATTTTGTTTAAGCGCAAATATTTTGTTTCAAAACTATTTCTAAATTCAGTTCTATTTTCCAGCAAACTAATAAATGAACAATAATAACAAAGTGTGGTCAAAAAATGAGTTATTTCCAAACACACGTCCTATTCTTATGCCCCATATAGTGACGCATACGTCTCCAAAACCCGACAGGTGGACATATCTAAACTTGTTTTTATTAAAACAAAAATAAATATGCATATAATAAATAATGCTGCTAATGATAATAACATTATACAAATGCAAATTTTCATGATTAAACTGAAAAAAGCACAGAGGTGAGGAAGGCATGGAGGCAGGGTTTTTTTTATAATAAATTTTATAACATTTTAATCCTTTATTTTTTTATATGGAAAGATATTTGTGTATTGCTGTACATCATGTTGTATTAAACAATGTGTAAGCGTTTGGACCTGCATAGATGCTCTGTGCTGGACTTTAGACCAGGTTTCAGTTGGTCAGTGGCGTGGTCTATTTCAGCTTCTCAAAATAGCAACGCGCCAACAATGCGCCAACAAAACACACCTTCTTTTTAGATCGGAACACCCATAAGTCCACAAAGTGGCGCAAATAGATTTGCTAATAAAACAATGTGTCACAAAATGTGAAAAATAGGGTTATGCTGGTCTGAAAATAGCAACAAATTACGGCAAACACATCTTGCGCCTTATTGCACCGGGTGTATGATAGGACCCATAATCTCTATATTCATTGTTTGTTATTATTTCTTATGATTAGGAATTTACTTTTCATCATTTTCGTATTTCTCAGTTCTACATCTGGTATTACTCTGTTATTATTCCTTTTTCAACATTCTATTGATGTTAGGTCATTTTCTTTAGTTTGACATTTAAAATCTATTACATTAATTTCTTTAAATTTGTACTGGATATTTCGAAGCTGGCATCCTCAAAATGCTGCTCTGCCACAGTATCAATGTTGAAATTAAAGGGATAGTTCACCCCCCCAAAAATTTAATTACTAACTAGTTAATCACCTTCAAGTGGGTTTTAAAACCTTATGGGTTTCTTTATTCTGTTGAAGATAATTTGAAAAAGGCTGAAAACCTGTAATTATTGACTTCCATAGTAGGAAAAAGAAATGCTGTTGTGTGGAATTAAATGGTTACAGGTTTCCAGCTTTCTTCAAATGGTCATCTTTTGTATTTAACAGAAGAAAGAAACTCCGAAAGGTTTGAACGATAAGTAAATAATTACATAATTTTCAGTTTTGGTTGAACAATCCCTTCAATAGTTATATATGAGGAATGTTTAGTCACGAAAATGTAACAATGATTGTTATATAGTTTGTACAGAAAACATAGAGACACTAAAAGCCCTTTTTGCATTACATACAAACATTTTGCGGTCAGATGCCATAAGGATTTATAGAATCTCCATTTGTGCACCACATTCAAAGTATCCTGTTCTCGGAAAGCTGTGCATAATCCCAACCACTGTGCTAATGACTATTTTATGAGCTACAGTTGCCATCATTTGACCTTTTTTTTCTCCCTTTGTTCTCTCAGTTGATCACTGCTATCCCCACACATCGCCTCAAATTCCTGAAGGAGGCCGGTCACGGCATTCCCAAAGAGGACATCGCAGATGAGGTGCTGATTGAAGGTGCTGATGAAATTGACCATGCGGAGATGGAGCTGCGCAGAGGACAGATCCTGTGGTTCAGAGGACTCAACCGCATCCAGACTCAGGCAAGCTCACCTTTTGTGGTTCTTTACTTGCTGAGTCTTCCATCAAATGTCTCTCTATAAAAAATGAGCGTTTTTATAATATTAATGTATAATAGCAGTGAGCAGGGTTGGGGAAAGTTACTTTTGAAAGTAATGCATTACAATATTGAGTTACTTCCCCAAAAAAGTAACTAATTGTGTTACTTAGTTACTTACGGAAAGTAATGCGTTATATTACTTTTGAGTTACTTTTGCATTACTTTTCCTTACCTGGCTGAGGTTTGATCTCTTTCAGAACTTGCAGGTGTTTTTTTTTCACCTTTTTTATAGAGTAGCTCTGCATTTAACAACCACCTATATAACCTACACCTTCATTTACCTTAAAAAATATATAGGATATTATATTTTGAGAACTTTCTGGGCCCAGAGCTATACATGCTGTATATACATATTAATGAAAGCATGTTTGTTACTTTTGTATGTTTTGTGTTATTAGTTAAGTAAATTCACTGTCTGTTGAGACAAAAATTGCAATAATGCATTTGTAGAGTAAACTGCACACATGAAATCATTTATATTAAGACAAAAACAGATTTTAAACCTTTAAAATGTTTAATAACGAAATGAACAGTGAGACGATACAAACATCCCCAAATCAAAATAAATCTTTGAGCTTTATACATTGAATAAATTACTTCACGTATACTTAACAAATGTGTAAATTGTTTTCCAAAAGAGAAAAAATCGTACTATAGTACAATCCCGTTGTCAGTGGCTGCACCTCCTCAACAATAAAAGCAATAACCATTTTATTTAGTTTATTGATTTGTTTTACCTGAAGAACTGATGTCAACCATTTGTTGTTTAGCTGGAGATGTTCAATGTCTTGCAGTTGTCAAGAGTTTTACTTGCACATAATCTACACGGCAATCCACTTCTTAAAAGAAGGCTGACTGTCTGTTCCCTTGCAGCACGCTCTCTTATTGAATGTGTGATTCAACCTAGGACCAATTTTATTCCAGAATATATTTTTTACAAAGCAAGGTAAAAAGTAACTTGCATAATTTAAAATACATGTGGTTATATGGTGTTTATTATTTATTTTGATGTAGTTCATTAAAACGTATGTTTAATCATTTATGTATTACTTTCTATAGTTTTTCTATTAAAGTTTGTAAATGATTTTAAGATCCAAACTATTTTATGTTATATTATATTATATTATATTATATTATATTATATTATATTATATTAT
>CAIGQZ010032461.1:6006057-6029519 GCA_903798205.1 Danio tinwini | reverse complement strand
GTGTGTGTGTGTGTGTGTGTATTTGTGCGCGTTAGGCAGACATTGGGTCAAAGGGTTCATTTAACCATAGCGGGGAGAGATCCAAATATTCAGGCAGCTGGAAGCAAGTTAAAGGTTCAATTAGGTTCAATTATTTCTAAACTAGATGTGTAAAAAATAGACAGATGTAGGTCTGCTGTGTCCTGCCAAACAGTGCATTAAAAATGTTGACTAGATTTGTGTGTTTAATCAGTAATGTGGTATATACCATTCATCATAGACACTGAAATGACAAAATGTATATATAAATATAGGAGCTGTAAAGCGATTAAAAATGCTAGTATAATTACATGATGTGCTGAATATTTAAACTAATTTATTACATTTAATCGCACATAAATATTGAAGATAAATATCATTTAAAAATTGACCAAAGACGATTAAACAAACATTACAAAAACAGCTTTTACATAAGCTTTTTAATATGTGTTTTTAATAGAACATAAGCCTATTATTTATGGTACAGCTCTGTATATTAGGGTTGTCACAATACCATCAATTCAGGCCACAACATTATTCCAGCTGAGGTATCACGATACCTAGTAGTATCGCGATACTGTATTAAATCATAACTCAAATCTATGACATTAAGCAAATTGTTAGAAATACTATATTTTATATGTCATAATACTTAAATTCAATTCAGAATTCCCTTATTATTGATAACATATTATTTGTACAGGCTTTCTCAGTTTTTTGTATACTGTGACACTTTTGTTGTTATTGCAATAATAATAATAAAATAAATAAATCATTGATCACGCCATATGATCTGTCATGACAGGAGCGAACTACAACCGGTTTGCAGACAGTTAAAATTAAAGTAATATAAAGTAGTCTAATTATTTTCTGGCACAAATGTAATGACGGTACTACTGTTTACAAACTGCAGTGGCACCGCCATATTTTGGAGCCATAGTATTGTGGTGCTACTAAAGTACCGGTAAACTGTGCAACCCTACTGTATATAGTAGGGGTGTAGCAGTACTCAAAATTAATGGTTTGATAAGTTTATAAGGTTTTTTGGTTATGGTTCAGTTAATTTTTGGTACGGTTAGGAAGAAAAGATGTATAGCTTAAATTTGCTAGTTATATTTATTATTATTATTATTGTTATTGACATTTGTAAATAAACTGTTAAAAAATTTCAAATCAGAAAAACAATTTAAAACAAAACTAAAAATCTAAAACATATAAACATAATTTTTTGGGCTACATTTGATTTTACAATAATGGTGGGCTGCTAAGTCAATAAATGTGTGACTTAAAAGAAACTTGATTTGTGTGTCAGCAGCTCTGACAGACTCAAATTATTGCAAATTTATTATTGTTATTACTTTAAGATATTGCGATTTTTATTTTTTTATTTTTATTTTTTTATTTATTTTTTTTTTGGATTTGCGATTTTAATTTTGTAGTCAAGCTGCAGCTCAATAATCTGTAAAATCTGTAGCTTCTTACTGCTCAAATGCAGTGAGTGTTAGTTAAAAAGGAGCTGAAAGGATACTAACTTAGTTAAACATTTAATCAAATTAGTTATTAAATATTCAGAAATGAAACACTACTTCTCTAGAGCAAACAGTAAACACAAATAAAAATGACCTGTTTTTGTTCGGTGTCTGTGACTTTGAAACCAAAATGTTTCCATATTATCGATGTCCTATTTCGTCTGTTAATGCTTCAGAAGGAGCAAATGTCATCATGCCACACTCATCACTCATCCGCGCTTTCCTGTTTGTTTGTTTTATTGTGGGCATTCCGCTTAGTTCGGTTGCACAATTCAGATTGGGCAGAACAAAAGTGTGCTCTTTCAATTGACTAGTAAGATTACACACAGATGGCAGTCATGCTTTTGATCTGGTTTGAGGAAATGAAATAATACATATAAATTTTGTATCACAGCCTCTTGCTATTTAGCTAATTGCAACGTTTCAAATCGAGATTGCAATTCGATTTCGATTAATTACACAGCCCTAGTAAGAAGAAATGAAAGAGTAATATGGAGGAGAAACCGGCACTTTGTTCTGCATGTAAAAAAAAAATATTGCATTCGAACCTGTTTTGTCTACATGTGCACTGAACCAAAATTCTTGCACTGAATACAAAAACCACATCATCCCTAGGAGGCCGAAATGGGACCCAATTAGGTGGGGTGGGACGATGTGCCTAACATTTTTTATTATTATTATTATTATTTTTATAACTAACCTAATTAAAATGTTAAATGAATAGCTCTAATAATACTATAGTTAAAATAATTTCAGTACTACTTCTACAATTTTTACAACCATTACATCCATGTATGAACTACGTCAATAAGCCAAACAATCAATCAATAAGACTTGGTATATTGATTTGATATTGATTATAGAGATATATTTTTAGATAACACAATATGTTGAAAATAATTAGTCAAGCATTATGATTATGCACTAATAATTTTGTACCATATGAATGTAGTCTATAGTCATCTTTGCAGATCAGTCAGCCAAATTAGTGATTCAGATTCGAGCTCTGTGAGAATTTATGCGGAGGGAGTAGATGCTTCACAAATGACTTCAGCCTGCTGTTGCTGCATTTATCACAGGCTGATAGAATTTAGTCACTTAGCAGACATCCATTTTACACATTCAGTTCTTCTGATGCCCTCCTTTCCCTTCTCTGTTGTGCATTGCCTCATCGGTGCTATTTTAAACTAATGCAGAAATAGTTTGACTGATTAAAATGAAGTTGATTTCTCTGTTGTCTTTAAAGATGCAGAGAGATCAGTTTCTGTGATCACAACGCAACTAAGCTCTCTGACATGCAGCTTGGTTTTATGTGCAAGGCTTTCTCTGAATTTTGGGAGACAAAGCGTGACCGGCATAGTTGGATGGTACAAGAATGTAAACCTGAGAAATAAACAGAGATTGAACAGACTAAGCCTCAGTGGATTGGCTGAGCTGGCTGGACAGGAGCTTCTTCACACATTTGTTGTTACCAGGGGCTTCATGTAGGGAAAAGACCCTTGCAAAATGAGTTACACCAATTCACATTTGTCTTGCATGGTTTTTCTCTAGGCTGAACCCATAAAACTGTAAGCGAGCACGACTTGTTACTGACGTTGCACCACACCGCGCAGAGAGTCTCACAGCATATGTTTGGAAGGACTGGATGCACACGCTATGCATTTTAATGTTCTGACTACTTGTTTTCCTGAGGGTTTTATTTTAGAACACAAAAACAGAAACATTCTTCACTTTACTGTTTGGATTTTCCTCAAGTAAACATCAAAACCTGGACATGTGTTTCCCACAAAATACAAGTTGACCTCAAGTCCAAAATAAATAGTATCCTCGGGCAGTGGTAAGTGTAGCTTGACCATATGGCACTGGTCAAAGATTGCTTTTCTGGTGAAGGCCTGTCTGAGCTCACTACCAAAAAAACTACCTGACAAACTGTCCTATTGGTGTTACTGCATGTAACGCAGCAAATCCTTCAACTCTGGCTGCATGCCTCTGTGTGTACTTAAAGGCACAATATGTACGTTTTCTTCATAAAAATCTCCAAAAACTACTAAAACAGTGTAGTATATTTTCAGTGTTATTCATTAAATAATTTTCCTTTGGCTTAGTCTCTATGTCAGAGGTCACCACAGCGGAATGAACCGCCAACTATTCCAACATATGTTTTACACAGTGGATGCCCTACCAGATGCAACCCAGTATTAGGAAACATCCATACTCACTCACTCACACACATACACTACGGCCAGTTTAGTTGATTCAATTCACCTATAATGCATGTCTGGGCTGTGGGGAAAAAACAGAGCACCCTGCGGAAACCCATGCGAATACAGGGAGAACATGCAAACTCCACACAGAAATGCCAACTGGCACAGCCAGAACTCAGACCAGCGACCTTCTTCATGTGAGGCGATAGTGCTAACCACTGTACCGCTGTTTTCAGTGTTTTTATATATATATATATGTGTGTGTGTTTGTGTGTGTGTGTGTGTGTGTGTGTGTGTGTGTATATAATCTTAAATTATTCAAAGAATGTTCGAAAAACTATTTTAACTAAGAATTTTGTAATTTGTCACCATGCTGTTGATGTCACATCCTTGATTTCTGTTTTTTTTTTTTTAATATATAGAAAACATGGAAATATCAGCATCTTTATTATTTAGTTTGTTTTATTGAATTGCACACAGCAGCATTATAGGAGAACCTACAAAATGCCTTTAGTATGATAACATAGTGCTACTTCAGCCCCATAAATAAATAAATACATAAATAAACTACATAAAATGCTGTATAAATGCATAATAAAAGCTCTGCTGCTTTCTTACTATATCGCGCTCGTCTGTCAGCAGAAAATGCTTCAGTTATTGCGTTAATGGCTTCCAGCCTCACATTGCATCACAATAGATGATAATACTTTAACTTATGCATGAATATGATTTCTACATGAGTCCCATAGGATGTAATAAAGATGACAACTCGAATAAACCCTCAGTGTTTTCATTTGTTGTATGCGCCCTCTAGCTGCGACATAAGTACATAATGTGCCTTTAAAGAAAACATTTACTACACAAAATTATCTCAATAATAATTCAAAAATAATAAAATATTATGTTTGGTGAATAAATCAAAAATAATAATTTTCCCAATGGCCACATTAGACACTAGGGGGTTTTAGAGAGCTAAACTAATACAGTTAACACAGTTCTACCCAAAATATAATATTTTTCAAAAATTGATAAACAGTATGTAAAAAATTATAATGAGAAAAAATATGGAGCACACAACTGTCACTATTTAATAAACCTTCATCAAAAACAAGTTTTAAAAAGTTTAACAACTTTAGACAATAAGTGCATGTATGTTAAAGGCCAGCATCACACTTTTTTTTCCAAAAACATTTGTATGAAAAAGCAATAAATGTTGAAGGGTTGTTGGTTTAATTGTTCCAGTTATTTTTTAATTTTTTTATTAAATAGCCTTTTTTGAATGGCTGAAAAATGTGAGCATGTCATACTCTGTGCATGTTGCTTCCTATTTGCTTATCTCTATTTGAAATAACAAACCTGAGCATGCAAAAGATGGATGTGTGAACGACCCCTTTCTTTGACTCACTGTATCAAACCTGTGCATTGCACGACCCTGTTTGTGGTTGAATTAAAATTAACCAAATACTTCAATGCCCCGGTCTTCTCCAGATATCCTTGTTGTATACCTTTATTCTCTTAGATGACAAAATTATGCTTATCGTATTTGTTGTTTTGGCTTTTCTCAGTTTTATAATAGCAGTAAACGGTGGAGTTTTTGAACCTACAGAAACTCTGTCCATCATAAAAGTAATCCATACATGAACTGTTATCAATGGCTTCTACAAATTGCATGCAAACATTTCAAGCAAGATGACACATTTTGTATAAAGCTACAGTACTGTTGTAAATCCTTACCTTAGCTATGTGATATGTCTTTGGCAACTCTCTCATGATATTTTATTCAGTTTTAAATTCTTATAAAAACCCATTACTTTTCTTCAGAGGGCATTCACAAACCCAGTGGAGTTGCATGTATTACTTTTAGGATAGATGTACTTTTCAGATCTTCAAAAACCCAAGCATCATTCACTGCCATTACAAAGCAATAATATTGCCGAAGATTTATCTTATAGAATAAAGGCATATACACCTAGGATGGCTCGAAGGTATGTAGACTACTGCATGTTTTTTGGGCAAACTGTTCCTTTAATAAATAACAGATCAGTTCAGCCACACTGTACATGTTATACTATGTAAAAAGTCCTGTATGGGGAGTATGGAATCTAAATGTTTTCATGTGTCGATGCATGTTTGTTTTACATACTTGACAGTATTTTATCTGTTCTCTTTCTACCTACTGAAAGTTGATTTTACCCTTTATGTGGTCTTACAAAAGCAGGACTCCTAAAATGTATTTATTTATTATTAAATATAAAAGAAAATGTATCAGATATCGTAAATTAAACCAACCAACTATGAGGTGAATCACAACACTACTCTAGATTGATATGTAGTTAGTTTTGTGAGTTCCAATATGCAGTTAAGTGTGGGGGGGAAGAGATCTTTTACTGCCCTCACTTCCAAATGATGTAATAGTCGGTTTCTTGCACTCTCAAAATATCAGAAAATTGTATATGCGCATTTTTTGTAAAAAAAAAAAAAAAAAAGATTGAAGCTTATTGTATCTATTGATACAACCAGCAGCTTTAAATACTTTTATATTTCATATGCTTAATTGTTAATTCGGTAACACTTTATTTTGATGGTCCCTATTTTACATTTTGTTGACAAAGTTGAATAGCAGCTACATGCCAATTACTGTACTTCTCAGACTGTCTGCTTAATATCTGCTGATTCTGCTTCTTCAACAAACATTTACAGTAGCTGATTATAAAAAAAAACTTTGCAAGCACATGTCAACTTACACTAACCCCAACCTAACAGTCTGCTTATTATCTATTGAGAATTAGTTGGCATTATTTTAGATGCAATATAACTTAAATTGAACAAAATGCGTTAAAGGGATCATCAAAATAAAGTTCTTTCCCTAATATACTACATATCAAATATTGCAGTGATTCACCTCTTAGCTGCTTGGTTCATGGTTTATAATGCTTTAGCCAAGACTTTAGGAAAGGAAAAAACTGATTTCTGGAAGCAGCTCTGCTGAAAGGTGGGTGGGCACGGATGCACTATATTCGCCTATAAAGTAAATCAATGGGATCTTTACATCAGAATCTGGCTGGGTGTAGCATACACTCAAAAAAATATGTTTAGTCTACTTAATTATAATGAGCTGAATCAGCACAATTCGTGAAGGTTTTTCTGGGATAACTTAATTGTTTTATGCTCAATCATCTTTAAATTTGTGAAAACAATTAAGTTAACGTAATTGATTTGTGTTGAGACAACATAAAGGAATTGTGTGGTACCCAGCATTTTTTACAGTGTACAGTCTTTTTTAGGGCTACACAATTACTGCCTATATTGCCAGGTAATTCAGGCACCATTAAATGCTTCCTGTAATAATTCAGTCAATCTGATCACTTCTTTCTGTGGTTGAAAGAGACAAAGCTTGAACTTGCAGCATTTCCTTGAAAATTGTAATGTGATTGCCACCTTTTTAAAATTAATTTATTTATATAGAGTTCTATAAAAAGAAAAAAAAAACACAAACATTACTTGATTTTTTTTTTTGAAGTGGTTGTTGTTCCTCGCCACTGGCTTACTTGGTTTGGGACTTAGTGAGCTGCCCATCGATTGATTTGCTCTTCAGTGTTTGGACTTTCAGCAGTAAACATTAAACCAGATTGAACTGAGCTAAACTAAACTCTGAAAACTGGTTTGACACAGTTTGAATTTACTTGCAGTTTATCATTCTATCAGTTATATATCCTAGGTCTTCATAAAATAAATACTGCACATTTGCCATATTTGGCTCCTAAATGACTCATAAGAATCAATTGCATGTCCATCTCGACTTGCAGTGCTTCTGTGATTGTGATTCTTGTGTTGGTAACGTTTTGAAGCTTGCGATTGATATGGATGTGTCCCACTTACAGTTTTATGCTATGCCTGATTTCCTCATTCACTTGCCCCAAATAGAAAATTGCATCACAGCTGTGGTTGGTTTTGAATTCATCTGTGTTTCTTTATTCAGCGATGTTTGGTTTTTCGTAAGAAGCTTGAGTGCTATTGTGGAAATGAAATATCTCCCACCGCTGACCATATTTTGTGTTGTTCTCCAGATCCAGCGCAACCCGCCCTGAAGCGGACTCCATGCCAGTGCAATTCCACTAATTCCTTCTCTTTTTCTCTCTCTCTCCCTACTCCTCGCTGCAGATTAAGGTGGTGAACGCATTCCGTAGCTCCCTTTACGAGGGCCTAGAGAAGCCAGAATCCAGAAGCTCCATCCATAACTTCATGTCCCACCCTGAGTTTGTACCCATCTCCGAAGAGGAATCCCGCATCTCCACGATAGACGAAGGCTGTGCAGAGTACGAGCTCCCCTTCTCTTCCAAACCTCTTCAGAGCTAGGATATGTCTTTGTGACTCTTCCATTATTCTCCAGTGCAACTACCCTAAAATCGTCATCTTTTTTGTTCCGTTGTTGTCTTTTTAAAACCCGTTCACCACTCCTCCGGTGGAGCCCTGCTGATGCACATTTGAGAGACAGCAGCAACTACAGTACAGCAGCCGATGGGGCATCCACAATCCCTTTCTCCTATCCTCCAGCTCCTTGCCTCTCTCGACTTGCACTGTGTCGGCATCAGCAGCAGCGCTCTGTAAGTACATGCGGCTGTGCTGCAGCCCATGTGACGCATGGCCTAACTTACACACTAGAGGGCGCTGCGGCAAACGCCCTCTCAGCCTCTCACTGGCATTTTTATCTCTTATACAGTTGTGATTTTTCTCATTTTTATATTATTATTGTCTTTGTTCTTGTGTAATGCTGTAATCATTTTTGTTATTTGTCCCAGGACTCTCATTTACATAGTTTTTTTTGTTTTGTTTTGCTGAAACAGCCGATCGTTCATGCAGTTGCTGTGTGAATGGATTTCTCTCTCCTTTTTTTTTTTAACCTCTCTCAATTTGCTGTTTTAAGGTGGATTGAACAACACTCTCTTAGTTGAAATGATGTTATGCCCTAATGGACGTTTTAATTAGTTCAGACACACTACAGTACATTCTTGTCATACATGCAATGCTGTTAGGCTCATTTTGGGTGTTCTGTCACTTTATATGTACAGATGTAAGGCTGCTATAGTGACCATTAGCAGAATAAAAACCAACTTAAATAAACGTATTCGATAGCTATGAGTTAAGAATACCTGCTTTGCTCTCAAAGGGGCAGGGAGGGTCATCCTACACATCATCTCATCCAAGTCACACCCTGTTGGGCCTCTCTAGTCTCTTGTTAATGCGTCGAAATGAAAGGCCCAAGCTAACTAACGAGTACTTTTATCAAAGGTACAGCACCTCGCCATTGTGTGCATGTATCTGTCTTTAGGTTCATCTTTGTCTGATTGTACGGGAACGGCGATTGTAATGCTAATCTTTACAGGATAACGACTAACAAATATAATTTACCTATTTCCTCTCTTTCAGAAAAAAAACTAAATGTGATAGAAGTGAATCTGTATGTGTGTACTTTTTCCTCAGCTCTGCAGTTAGGTGTTCTCCTTGTTATCAGCCTGTGCTCCACATAAGTTACATACGTAGACGGCACTGGTAGAGCTCCGAAATCCCATCCCTGAACTTAGCCTGCGAGGGTAAGGGGACTGCACGTAGTAAGCATGCTTTTGCTATTTATAAAAAGAAAGAAAGAAAGAAAAAAAAATACAGACCCAACAGCATGCGGCAGGGGCTTCCGTGAGCTCTGCTAAAACCTGGATGACAAACTAGATTGGACAGTTTTGTAAGAGCGCGGCCTCAATGACATATGGTTTTTATTAGCCGAAACATACAACTGCCACAGACCGACCTTCCGCTCATACCAGTCTAGGTTCAACGGATTCCTCAAATTACACCTTTTTCTACTTGCTCAGAGCCATATTTTATAGATTGTTCTTTTATATCCCATTGTTTTTTCAGTTTATTTTGTATGTCCAACCAAATTCGAAAAACACACAGAGTGTCACTGCCTAAAGACTAAAGGAGAAAAAAAAACCTAGATGGACCACTTTAATGTTTACGGAATGGTTCCACAGCAGTTGGCTGATGCTGCGCTTCCCCCTACTGACAGTTTTTTGTTATTTCGCTTAAATGGAACATGGTATGTTATTGTGGGGAAGCATGCATGGGTTTCATATAAAGCTCAATGTTTTGTTCCTTTTTTACAATTGTTCTGTATTTTTATATTAAGTACTTTTTAATATTTTGGGAAAAAATATAAATATAGGTGTATAGGCCAGAGAGTTTGGTTATATGACAAATTAGGAAATTAAGCAGTTGAGTACATGCATATATATATATATATATATATATATATATATATATATATATATATATTTATGCCACGTTTGTTGTAACCACATGCGTTGTCAGATACGATGTCCGAGCTAACGAAGTTACGAGTTTACTGTAAGGTCAAGTTCTCGACAGAACATATTAGGCCTTATCCTGTGTTGTGTACTCCAAATCCGCAGCCACAAATATAGATGTGCTAAAGTCTTATTTAATTCTATAATTTGGCACCTAATTGGAATCTAGTAAATCGTAATGGGTGATGTTAAAGCTTTTGAGGTCTTCAACATTTGTGATGATACAACGTCATTTATTTTGTGTAAGTTTTCTCTATGACCCTTTAAAGAGGCTAAAAGTCTATGGAAAAAGATTGAGATTGTTGCTTATTCTCTGTGTTGTCATCATTTTTTTTTTTGACTGAATTTTCTTTTTTTTTAGTGTCATATGCAGCTCTGGATACAAATTAAGCAAACGTACTGTATGTTGCACAAAATGTATTTCAAAATGACTTCATGTGGAAGTAGTCAGATGGTTTCCAGTTAGAGCTTTACATAAATTCTGCCAAAGTGTTGCTTTTGTAAAATCAGTTCTGATTCATGTCTTTGTTCTTGTTCATTTAGAAGAACTTGTAACTGGATTTAGTTTTTTTTATTTGGATTCCCCCAATGTTTCCCTTCCATGCGGAACACAAATTCAGTTTTAGTTTTCACTGCTTGGACATAATGGATACAGAATAACGATCAAAGCCATTGTCTGTTTTTTTTTTTTTTTTTTGATTCCCTTTAATAACTATTCAGAACAATTTCTGTTATTGCACGTTTCTTTCACACATTCTGTAAACTGAGAATCGCTTCAAGGTGTTGTGCAATAACTTTATCGTATTAATACTCTACTGAAGTTGTCTGACAGTCCTTGTTTGGTTGGTTGGTTGGGACGGGAGGAAATGATACACCATAGCTGTAAATAAAAGATGTGTTTTAAACTGGAATATAACAGATTAAGTTATAACCGCTTACTTTGCATATGTTTAGTCCAATTACATCTGATGTTGAACGAAATTGTATATGATTGCGGGGGAAAGCCGTCAAGCGAACATCTGATTTCTGTAATTCATATGAAACACAGTAATATACACTGGTGTTATTTTTGTATAAACATAATATCATCTATGTGGCATGCATTACTTATAAACAAATTGGTGGTTCAAAGCAATATGTACAACCTGGTGCGATTGGTATTTTTAGTGTCCTGTGTAGCTTAAACCACGCTGTACTTGGGGAAAATGCATTGGAAAAAAATCGTAATTGTTCAATATATGTGTTCAATGTTCTGCATGATTACATATGGAATGAGGCGTCCCCAAATGTTTACTTGTTTCTAGAATGAATGTGAGACAAACACACACACATACACACACACACACATGCGCACTCTCACACATTATCAACAGACTCTGCAAAGGAAACACACACTGACTCGATGCTGTTCTAGAAAACAACGTTCTGCACAGAGGAGATGAAAGCATCACATTTCTTGTCTAGACATCATGAGAGAGCACTGCTCCATTACATTTCCTAATTACTGGGGTGTGGGAATTGGGGAATGACTGCCAGAGTATGTGCTTGAACAATTTCTGCTCTTCTTTTTACGAGTTACGCTTTCTCTCTGGCTTCATTTCGTTACTTTTATAGCCATACGCCTTGGCTGTTGATTGAACTGCCTAATTGCAGAGTGGTATGAGCTTTGATGTTCCATCACCTTATTGTGTGGGTTACCAGCTCCATCCAGAAAGCTCCCTCTCATCCATGCATGATCCATCAAAGATGAAAGGCGCTAGCGCAGTAAAGCTGAAGGACTTGCGTTAAGGTAGGCAACAGTCGTACTTGAGTCCCCATTTCACTTTCTAAAAATGCACTGATTCCCTTTACTTTATTCCCAAACTTTTCCTCTGATTGAGGGCTTCGAGAGAGAGAGAGAGCATTGTTCAGAAAACGTGTTCATGTTAGGTTTAGCTATTTCCATCATCCAATGAATATGTGTGGTATTAAATCCAAAACGAAGCTAACTCATTGCTTAATGCATGTACAGAAATCAATTTTAGCACATCATTACCATTTGTTCCTATTTTTCCTCGATCCTTTTGTATTCAATGTGATTGCGGGGCATATGAATCATGACAGACTAATTCAATTAAGTTGCTTTAATTGAACGTTTAACCACTACTGCACTACTCGCTGTTTTGTGGGATGGACAGGCTTCTGTAACCCTCATCCCACAGAACCTCACTTCCATCTGGGTCATGGCACCAACACACTCCCTCTGGTTTTACTCATCCCATTCAGAGCGGGAGTCAAACCGGTGTCTCTGGCATATGAAGTAAGCAAACTAACAAGGACCAAGAAGATCACAGCCTATTGCCTGCCTCTGTTGCCCTCATCCTGCTAAACCTCACTGTCATCCAGGTCACGGCACCAACATAATCCCTGTGGGAAATTGAAAATGGCATGATCAGCATTGAAGACTTGCAAACTAACACTTACGTAAAAGACTGCAGGCCCTTCTAGTTTACCCATTGAGCTTTGCCCGCAGAATGAATACTAGCTGCCCTCCATTACACTCACCAATCTGAAACTCAGCCCTATTCAGGTCATGGCACCAATGTAATCACTTGGGGTTGTACTTGCCCCACTCAGAGTGGGATTCAAACCAAAAGTGGGTGCACTAACAAGGACGCTGAAGATCATAGCTTCTACCCTAAATGTCTCGTGTACATCTGGTCTCCATTACACTCGCCCCTCTAAATCTCGCTCTTATCCAGGTCAGAATGCCAGTGTATTTTTTGCTTCTCTTTTCAAGTGGGATTCACACCATGGTAACCGATATGGGAGGTGGCAGCGATAACAACTATTTTAAAGACCCCAACATCTAATGTCAATTACTAGTATGCCTCATAAGGCAAGGGGTATGAGGTTTACTCTCATTCATAGATCCAGATGGTACTAAAGAACAAGAAATTTGCACGAAATAGTGGATAAAATCTGTTTACAGTCATTTTCCAGAGGAAGAAATGTAGTGTTTTGTGAATTTAATTTCTTGTTTTACTTTAAACATGCCATCTCTAGGATCACAGAAGTGCCAATGGACCACATGGACAACCTGCACCACTGTGTCTGATTGATTTAGTCCTGAGTAATCGGTTAAAGATGAGAAAACCGTCTTCAATAATTGGTGTGTGGAAAGTGTGGTGGCCTTAATTGATTTTGAATAAAAGTAAATCAGATTTGCATAAGTTTTAAATGATTTAATTGAAAATGTTGAACCTGAAGCCCATGTGTCCTAACGTCCTCTGTTTACAGTCTCTTTGGATGACACGTGCTCACCTAATGTAATGTAGATTTAAGGGCTATAAGGTGACAGTAGGGGGATATGCTGTTACTGCATCTGTGTGTAATGAAGTCGAGAAGTTGACTTAAAATGTTCTTGGAAAAGTAGTGTACGCTTATTTGGTTTGTTTTCCATCATCAAAGTGTGAATTGAGTTCATTTAAATCCATACTTGATTCATGTTACATGAATGGGAACATTCACCATAAGCAGCTGAATTATCATTTCATTAATTGTCAATGTGCACTTAGAGAAAATGGTTGAGTATGTTTTGAATTCAGACAGCAAAATGTGTGTGTTTGACGAGAAGATCTTGAGCTGACAGTCATTAACAGTGTCAGTGTGTGTTTTAATTGAAGAAAAAGAAGAAAAAAAAATCTAGATTTTGTTAAGCTCTCCTAATCGTTATCATGCTGAAATGTCAGTCCTGCTTGCTTCGAACTATGCAACAGATTCATTGGATTAAAATATGATGAATTATTTATTATTCTCTCCGCTGTCATAGCAATGCTCTCTCTCTTCCTTTCTGTTTCTCTCTGTATGCTTGCTTTATTTTGTCAAAGTGAATTCAGCCATGCCCATAGTTCATTACTTTATACTAATGCGAGTGTATTATCTATGTAATCTATGTGTGTGATGTGCACACATTCAAGTTTTCTTTTTTGTAATATATGATCATGTGGAATGCCTTGTTCTTTGTCCTGTCGTTAAAATTTAACAGAACAAAATTGAAAAAAAAAGGATAATCAAGCAATTGAAGTCAAAGTTATTATATAAACTATATATATATATATATATACATACATATACAAATCTATATATATATAAATAAAGCCATTAGAATTTGAAATACATCGAGCCTCATGTCCTTGCTTCTTGTAATCATTTTTGATGTTTTTTGTTAAAACATTGAAGTTAATGAATATGCCAATTTACAGCTGTTTATTGGTTATATTTAGAAAATGTTAGAAAGTATCACTATAGAAACTGCTGATCTATGTCTGGCTTCCTCAAATACACATGTGCCAATTATCTATCTTTTTAAAGGGATCAAAATTACAGAACAATCTAGAACAGTCAAATTTGAATCATTTGAGTTGCATAACACAGTATAAAAACTTAAAGGAGGTATTTGAAAAAGAATACTTTGAGATAACTCTGTATTGGTGTAAATGTTGAGTCCTATTTATTATTTAACCAGACTTTGTAAAATGGAGACGTTTTTCTAGATGAAGGCCAAAGGTAAGATTCTTTCAGCCACAAAAAGAAAGGCTAGTTGTTCCAAATCTGGTAATTCACGAAAATTGCGTCTTTACAAAGTCATTAACCCATTCAAGTACCCAAAAATGCTGGTTCTTGAAGAGTCTGGATGCAAACATTATCCAATCTCATCTCAGATATTTGCAAGTTGAGCTGCATGGAATGCTTTTAATGCGCATGCTTAACCCTGCCCCTCACATTGACATTGCTGTCTCCAATGAGTGCATTGTGTCTGAGATTGTCTCAGCTTGCATATGCATGTCTGCAGTTAGATACTATTGGGTCATTCACAAATGACAAATGCATGACAGTACAGGATAATGAAGGATCAGCATCTGCATACATTATCAAAACGTTTAAGTCTCATTTAATTGAAAAAAAAAAACTCAAATAAATGTTGGCCACAATTACTGCCATCCCATAAAATTCTGAGTAAAATGTACCTGAAGTATAATGCATGATCTTATTTAGCGCACCATGGGGGTGATGTACTTGGAAAAAGCTCATGTGCTTCTCATCTACAGTACAAATATGAGAAATCACAAATTCTCTTAATAATCCAGCAAAACAAATGTAATAAATGTGATATGCAATAAGATGTTAAGTTGTAATAAATTAGTTAAAGCAATGTTATTAAAGATAGTTCACACATCCAAAAAAAAAAAAATATATATATATATATACATGCCCGTAGCCAGGGGGGGTTCGGGTGGTTCGAACGAACCACCCCCCACGGCCAAAAGGTCCAGAATTTGTCGTTTTAGTTATTTTATGTAATTTAACATTATATAATATATTTATTATCTAATTAATATATTTATATTTAATATATATTGTAATAAAGTGTAATTTTAAATAACTATGGCCAGTAATTCGAATCCCAATAATGTGACGCGAGTCATGTGACATAACCCACTGAGTGGTAACATTTGAGTCTTTGATGTAACATTCATATACTTGAGTAACGATATGGGCAGGGCCGGAGCAAGCTGAACTGGCGCTCTAGGCGAACGGCGATCACGCCACCCTCAACCCGAAAGTGAAATAGAAAGTGACCGGTTCGTGGATGAAAGTGAGGACCGGGATGAAGGGGGTGGGTGTCCCGGATGAAAGTGAGGACTGGGGGGTTCGCTCACTATTCTGTCGCCCAATGCGACATATGTTCAAAAAGACTGCCAAACAAGGTAAGGTTAAAGTTACTTGTTACTTTCTAACATATGAAAATCTGTCCCTATGAGGCTCTAGGCTAACTGGCCACGTTAAGACCCACCCCTCACTGACAAAGGTCCAGAATTTGTCCCATACATGAGCTCATTTGTCCTATTTTGACTGCTATGCCATCATAAATAATGAAAATAATACATCGAAAAAGGCTTTAAGAGCAAACTTAATCCTCTGTCCGCTGTTGCTTCAATGGGACTATAACATGATGTAAGAGAAGTCTTCTTTCACTATTGTTTTTAAACAGAGAAAACATTGCAGGTAACTTTTATTCTAAATCTTGGACCTTATTCCTGAAATAAAAATGAGCAATAAAAAGGTGTGAATTAAGCACCAGAAGTGGAGCATATTAAATTAATTTTAATATATTGTGGCTATTGTTGATATCCAGAAATTCTCAAATGTACTTTTTTTACCAAAGAGGCTAGAAAAAATATGAAGAATTTATTAATATTGTTTTATTATTATTATTAATATTAATCAATATTAATTCAATGATCCTTTTTATTGAAATGGCCAAATTGTGACTGAGGACAGTTGAATGCTGGCCAGTTTGTTTTCTGTCTAATAAATGACAGTAGGCTACAGGTTTTTTTTTTTACTTTAAAACTTTAACAGATTCCTATTTTTTCCTAGTGATATATGATGTAATAAATCTGTATCTTAAAAATTAGACTTGTTTTAATTTTCCTTTATTGCAGATTTTTAGGAAATATTTTTAGTACATCAAAAAAGTGTGGTTATGATGACATCTGACTAGCTAATCCAGCAAAAAAGCACTGCTTAAAATGCAGTAATGAAATCTCGTAATTAAATAGAAGCTTAGGCGTATAACTGCAAAAAGGTCCACTTTTTGAGAAAAAAAGAACCACCCCTTTCACCAGTCTGGCTACGGCCCTGATATATATATCTATCATAATATATATCTTAATAATATATATCTTAATTCTCTCCCCCCACTTGTTCCAAACCTGAGTTTGTTTCCTCTGTTGAACTTGGGGGAACAAATAGCCATTGATTTTAATAGTATTTTCCCTGTACTCAATACCTGCCTTCCCTGCAACATTCTTATGTTATTTTGGGTTCAGCAAAGTAAAGAAATTGCAGAATGCTTAGAACCACTTCAGAGTGAGTTAATGGTCTGGGGATTTTTATTTCTGGGTGAACTATCCCTTTAGGATAAGTTCTAGCAGACTGAAGATGCTATAAATCTGACTGCCTTTAGAAATTGTATAATTAGCCACAACTTGATCTACTACCAGAACACACATCATTGTCACACATGCCATGCATGAGAGTTTATCAAAGTGTACCTGGGAATATGGATGTGGACAGATTCTCTCGGGAAGCATTAACTCTCATATTTAGTCAAATTTCTTGTAGACCCATTTTTAATTGTTTTGTTGTTTTTAATTATGAATTGATAAGCTGCAGATTTATTTTCAGTGGTGTCTTTGAAAAACTTTCTGACTCACAACTTACAGCGCCCCCGTTAGGCACAATCTTTAATTTCGAAAAGGGGAACTGCGCGCGAGATCTGGCAACCGTGCTGACGACATACACCACGTCAACTTCAACTGTTCTACAAGAAATACCCCCACACACACATCTCCCTTCTCTAAACAAACGCTGATTCTTAATAACTGGAAACCATGTAATCGTTTACAAATAACACGGTGAGTGTGAATACACTGCCTGCGCGTTCACGCGAGGTTTACTTAAAGTTATATGTAACAGCTTCTAAATGTCGCGCGCTAATAGCTCGCCCACGTTAGCTTAACGTTAGCATCCTCGTTTTAACCACGATGGATTAAAACTTATCCAGCCAGTTATTACAACTTGACTTATTATCTACATGCCAGAACTAGGATAATGGTAAGTAAAGTCATTTTGGTGTCCAGCATGTTCTATTTGACGCGCATTGAAAGTTATGTCATTAGCTAAAGGCTAAATGTGACGTCATCAAGAAAATAAATGCTTTTATATATTTTGAGCATGTTTAACAGGTGCTTGCATGCACTTTATAGATTATTGACATGTATTGCGTTTTCTTGAGTTTTTGAGCACGATTTGAACCAGGAAACATCTGTGAAGCCCACAAATGCTGTCTTGGATTTGCTGTCACTAGGATTTGAGACACAGCCATAGTTTGCATAAATAAAACAGACGTTGGCGTTGATCTGAATATAAATGTTGTTGTTTTTTTCCCAGTTCTTAAGTGAATAATGACCTCATTGGCATCGTCATCTCATTTTACCGGGTCATGCAGGACTCTTCCAGGGGAAGGGACTCAGGTGAGCAAGAATTACGACTTTCTCTCGGTTATATGAACTTTCACTCCGTTTCAGTCAGCTTTGGCATGTATGATTTAATCATATAGTGATTGAGAGCATGGAGCTTATGCTCAAGGGGAAAACGTCTGCTTTTTTTAGGCAATATGGCCAAGAAATTATGATAAAATTGTTATCAGTCGATATAAGTAACTATTACGATAAATGTCAAATCTCTATTTCTTTAAAGTTTTAATGCAGATTGTAGCACCTGAAAAATGTAGAACCAGATCTCATACTAGCCTTATTTTGTGGAAAGGTTACAAAAATGTAAACAAAAGAAACATTTCGCAAATATGAGGTACAGTATTTAAAATCTTCAAGCAGCAATTTTTCTTAATATTATGACAGATTCATAGATTTTAGTTCTTGCTATAATGGGTGACCTCAAATCATGAAACAGGTTTTTGTTCTCTGACTTTGAAAACAGAATACATGCGTTTCATTTGAGTATAGCTATAACATCTCTGACCTATTTATTTAAATAAAACTGTGAGCAAAGTGTCATGCATTTAGCTAATCATAATAATGTATAAACAATGCATAGCACCTTAATTCCATATTAAAAATGCACAAATGCTATAGTTTAAAAACAATTACTGCAATTATATTTCAGTAGTCCTTTAAAAACATGTCTACAAAAAGTAATTATGTAAATATGTTTCCATCTTGTTACAATAGCAGGGCGCAGTACAGTAAATCTGTAAAACAGCCTTATACCAGGACCATTCATTTTTAAATGTCAATCAGAACATCAGCTTTTTTTTTTTTATCTGACTTTAAATTACATCAGTCAGACACAGTGTGTGTTACACTTGAAGTTTATGTCATCAAATACAGTGAAAGATCAAATACATATACTGCAACAGACAAATAAACCACCTCAAAAACCAGTTTATTTTGAGTTTTATCACATTACATTAGGGATGTAAAGATTCACCTGACTCACGAGTCGATATGGTTCACGATACTAATCTCACGATTCACGATTTAGTCACGTTTTTTTAACAAATTTATTAGAAACAAATTCAAGGTAAAGAGCCCTTACGTTTTTTTTCTTACGATCAAAACAATCTCCAAAAACAAAAGAATAATACAAACTAAAGAGGACTGTAAAACTGTGACTGCTGGGTTTCTACATTTTTAAAAAGAAATATAAGCATATATATGTTTTCTGGCATAAGCTGAGATCTGGTGTAGAGAGGTAAGCCTTTCCTTAACCAGACAGCAGTGTACAGAGGTGGTCAGTAGGCCCTCTGCTCCAGGGGACTGGCCACTGACGTAAAATACTGATTATAAAATGACTTATTATATAGTAGGATAGAGACAGGAGTTGAACATGATTATGAAGTTGAATAATTAATATTACTTGTATAATTAGTTAGTATAAGTATCAGCGTGAGACTTGAGAGATAAACTAGAACATTTTAAAATATTCAATAATAATAAGCAAATTATTAAAATATATTTATAAACTAATTTGAAAAGGAGAGGGTGAAAATAATCTAATACCTGGTTCTGTAACAGAACAACTTTCTCTTTCAGTCTGGAAAACATCTTCACACTTTCGCTACGAAAACACTGATGCACCGTGTGATCTCCGTTGCACTCGTCAGAGCAAGCGGAGCTGCAAATCGTCCGGTCTACGCGGTTTGGCTTGTTAATAGTTTTTTTTTTTTAACGTACAGACGTCTGTGACAGTAGTTTTTCACTGTGCTGAGAGTTTGTGCATATTCGTTGTTCTGTTAGTGTAAAGGCTCATACACACCGGGACGCTTTTCGTTTGCATTTATCGTCAGCGTTTTTCGAGACGTTTTTCCGGATTCAAACCCAAGTGATTTTCAATGGCATCGAGCAGAAGAGTATACAAAATCACTCCTTGACGTTAGATGGCATTACGCAACTTCAAGCTTCTGACACCCGCTTGTAACACAGAAGAAGACAGATAGTTGACATGCTTGTTGTTAAAGCTACTGCAGATTCGAACAAGCATGGATGGACGGTTCGAGTAGCCAGCTCCAGCTCTAGCGATGAAGAAATGATTATTGTTCACCGGTGCAATAAGCAGCTCCACGTTCATATCGCCTCTGGGCATCTTCTTCAATGTGCACATTGACAGTTTTGTGCTTGAGCACCTCCAAGTGCTGTTTACTGTAACTTCAGTAGCTCCGTGCACATGTACCAATCTGATTGGTGAAGAAGGTTTTGACGTGGTGAGTCAAAACAAAAAAACGAGCATGAGGCGTTTTTTTTTTTTTTAAATGATGCTTTTACGCCTGCCGTTTTGCGCGTTGGTGTGCATGATAACATTAGCGCCTTTTATTTAGTCACGAGGCGTTAAACATCGATGGAAAACGTGAGCAAAAAACATCCCGGTGTGCACGGGCCTTAAGCAAACGTTTTTTTTTCCCAGTATTAGCACACAGATTGTGTTTTGTCTGCTGCACTTTCCTCTTGCTCACTGCTGATGAGCTGGTAAAGCGAGATTGCGCCTGTAAACACAGCGCCCCCTCTGTTCAAAAAATGTGTCCCTTCATTTGGAAATTTATTTCAACCGGTTTGAATAGTCACATATTTGAATCAAGTTTCAACTGGCTCACTGTGAATCTCTACATCTCTTACGTTATTTTTTGTATTTTATTTTTTTTACACTGTACGTGTTCAGCTCTTCTGCTTGCATCTTCAGCATCATATCATGGACAGGTGAATTTTTTGCCTAAGTTGAATTTTTTTAACTTGCGTGAAAGACAAAATTGAGGTGAATTGCAGCAAAATTGAGCTCGCTGCAAACATAAATCATGCACTCTGCATCATTCACATCGCCCAGCAGAAATCTGGAAGTCTCCTATCTGTGCTTTAGCATTGACTTTGTAGGTAACATAGTCGTGCGAATACTTTCACTTTTACTTTCAAAATACTTTAAATTTTTTATTTGGTGTGAACCGGACATTAGTAAACCACATATTGAATATGTCAGTTTTTCAGTTTAAATGTATGACTTTACAGGTCCACCCCAGAGCGCCTCTGCTGCAGATCCTAAAAGTAGCAGGTGCTCAGGAGGAGGTGTTTACCCTGAAAGAGGTGAGAAGTGTACACAAACTGACCTTGGCAGACTGACACAAGCTCTTGATAAGTGCTGAATAGCTTGATAAAGGTCCACTTAATGAAGGCAGTGTTTTTGAACAGGTCATGCATTATCTGGGTCAGTACATCATGATGAAGCAGCTGTATGACAAACAGAGGCAGCACATTGTCCACTGTCACGATGACCCACTCGGAGAGCTGCTAGAAGTGGGGAGCTTTTCTGTTAAAAACCCCAGGTGAGCTCATTGCTACCAGTAAACAGAAATAAGTGCAAGGGGAAATGGAAAGAAATCAATTTAGTCATTAGGCTGATGGACAAAATTAATGTTACTATTTAGGAGCCATCAATGTAGTCTCTCATACAAATAATCTCTTGTCTTTCTTGTATGGCATCAGTTTAAATCTGTGCACATTTTGCTTGTATTTTCCTAGCTTTATGGTAATAGTATACAACAATACACTGTATTTAAGTTGTTACATATTTAAAGTAGAAAAACTAAGTGTGGATTATCAATTGAAGTATTTGTATGCCTTCAAATTGACACAAGGGGGCACTAAGTCTTCTGTTAAGTGGGTTTTGTCAATATGTACCTGCTCTTATAGACAAAGGTTTGTTTTGTGTTTGTGCTTTTTAAAAAAAGCTGAGTATGGGTTTCAATAAATGGTTGTATTCTGTAAAGGTCTGATAACGTTTCTTCCAAATTTTTAAATAAGCATATTGTCATTTTCAAAACTATATAAATGATTTCTGAATAGAATAACATCAGGTTTAGTAATTGCTGGCAGAATTAATAATTTGAACTGTTAAACATATTTCACAGGATGTCCGCGGGGGCTTAAAATGTCTTAAAATAGTTTTTCTTTTTGGCCCTTTATTAATCTGGGGTTGCCACAGCAAAATGAACAGCCAACTATTCCAGCATATGTTTTACGCAGTGGATGCCCTTCCAGCTGCAACCCATCACTGGGAAACATCCATACACACTCATTCACACACATACACTACGGACAATTTTAGCTTACCCAATTTACCTACAGTGCATGTCTTTGGACTTGTGGGGAAAACCAGAGCACCCGGAGGAAATCCACACGAACACGGGAAGAACATGCAAACTCCACACAGAAATGTCAACTGATCCAGCCGAGACTCGAACCAGCAACCTTATTGCTGTGAGAAGATCTTGCTACTCACTACCCCATCGTGACTCCCATGTCTTAAATTTCAAAAACAAAATTTTAGCCCTTAAAGTCTTAAATTCACAGAAATGTTGTGTTGTGGGTTTTAAATCATTTTAAACAGGTCTTAATTTTAAAAGTTATTGAAGTTACCCAATACCCCAACATCTATCCAGTCACCAACAATCCATCTAAATAGTTTTTATTGCAGAGATGTTCATTTCACAACAGCTGTAGGATATTTTACATCACATTCTCTTAATTAAATGCCCTAATCAGGAAAAGAAAAGTAAAAACAATTACACAATTCCTCATGATAATAACAGCAATATATCCCTTTAAGTGATCTTTCATTTACACAAAAACTATTTACAGAAGCATGAGATGATATAATATTTATAAATAGGCATGAAACTTAAGGTTTTATAAATTGAAAAAAAAAGATATACAACTAGAGTTTTCTTGTTTTGACGCATTAAAATATGTGGTTAAAAAATAACAAAATTTCCAATTCTATTGGACCATTTGGGCCATTACAAAAAATGTGACCCACAGAAGTCTAAAATCTCATTCATAATGGTCTTAAAAGAGTCTTAAAAAAAGTCTTAAATATGACTTGATGAAACCTGCAGAAACCCTGATTTTAACCTCAGAATATTCTGATTAGTTGTCCCGTTTGTGATTTAGAAAAAAAAAAATACACATTTATGGTATTTATATCTTTCTTTTCTTTTTTATAGCCCTGTGTATGAGATGTTGAAGAGGAATTTGGTAATTTTAAATAATTTGGGTAAGTCCATCCCTCTTCTTGTTGAATTTACTCTCTCAGAGATGCTTGTTTTGGATGATCTTGTGTATTAACTTGTCATGCTGTCATTTAGTACTTTTACTGTCTTTCTTTCATTTTGATTAGCCTTTTCCTTTTAAGTTGTATGTGTGTGTGTATGAGTGTACCAGGTAAAAAAAAAAAAA
>CAIGQZ010032461.1:5950357-6005657 GCA_903798205.1 Danio tinwini | reverse complement strand
GTACAAAATAGAAAATTTATAAATCTCTGGATTTAGTGCAGTCTCATAAACATCCCATAATTATTTGTCAGTAGAAAGAGTAGGTGGGATTGTGTGGCTTTTCGAACATATTGATTCACATGAACATTTACACTATAAAGCGGTCTAATCAATTGCATTTTTGACACATTTACCCTTGTTTTAGCGCAGTCCACTTGTGATTGGATTGACAGAAACATCTTAATGCCTAAAACAAAATTTCCATGTCCTCCTCCCCAACTTATGAGGAACGTGGCCTTTTGTTGCCACACCACGGGTCCCTGCTGTGAAGGAACTGCTGTCCTACCGAGTGTCATGACATTACAGTGTGCTGATTCCCGTTTTTCCATACATGCAGGTGTCCAGTGGGTCAATAAACTCTGCTCAGCCTCTCATCACTGCTAGTTCCAGTGCTGGCACAACACAGAGCTGCTCACAGCGCAGGCCACGTGATCCAGATGAAGGTCAGCATGAATCAATAAACACTACACACACTTTAGACAGCTTAATAAATGTTGTGACTCAGTCTTGCAGCTGTAATACACATTTAAAGACCCGACGCCTGTCTCTCCTTGCAGACTCCTCAGATGGTTTACCCAGGTCTGCCTGCAAACGACCAAAGCTGGACGTGACTCTGGAAGAGTGGGACCTTTCAGGGTTGCCTTGGTGGTTTTTGGGTAATTTGCGAAGTAATTACACTCGGCGGAGCAATGGTTCGACTGATATTCACACCAATCAAGTAAGAGCCCAGAACATATTTCACGCAGTATTGTATTTTTAATAAAGAATAAAATAATAAATGAGGTTGTTGAGACTGTCGCACAACTAGACTGAGGGAATAGCTCTCTCCCGGACAGGACGAGGACACTGCCATCGTGTCTGACACTACAGATGATCTTTGGTTCCTAAATGAGGCAGAGAGCGAGCAGGTGAGCGTGGAGATGAAGGAGGCTGTGCTGGAGCAGGGCAGTGATGGAGAGTCTCCGCATGAAGATGAGGACACTGGGAAAGATAGTAAAGATGATGGAAAGGTAGCAAGGTTTTTTTTTCCTCTTACTGATGGTGTACTGAGAAAATATTGAAAACCAGCTACTTAAAATACTATTGTTTTTTCAGATGCAAGAAGAACAGGAGGATGACTCTCAGTGTTTAAGTGATGACACAGATACTGAGATCTCCACGCAGGTAGATATCATAAGTAAAATGGTTATATTTTATTGTTCATTGATTTCGTGATGGACCAATATGGGTTTTTTAATGGCCAGTACTGACTGACCTACCCAAAATGTTTTATATTAGCTAGCCATGGGCCAGTACAAAATTCTGTCGGTATGATATCCTTGGATAAATATTTCACAGTGTAACGGTATTGTGATTACTGCTCTAAAATAATTTATTTTTAAACATCCGGGCAAAAAAAAAAAAAAACAACCTTTTTCCAACTGAACACACATATTTTATTTTAAGATACATTTAAAATATTTTGGAACATTAAATGTGTCGGTCTAAGTAAATGAATTATTTCTGCTGTCCTCATTAGTTTCAAAAACATAGATTTCTTTACAACTTGAAAAGCCATCTTTGAATATCTTTTCTTTAAATTTAAAAGAAACCTATGATGAAAATCAACTTGTGTAAGCTGTTTGGACAGAACTGTGTGTAGGTATAGTGTGTCCACTGTCATGTTGGAGTGATAGAAACCCAACAAGTCTCTTTTTTTATTTCCTGACATTAAAAGAGGACCTAAATCCCAATGATCCCACAGGCGTCATGTTTCTATAATAAGATGTATACACATGGTCCACAGAATTTTTTTTTATAATAGAGCATGTTTGTATTAAAGACAGTAAAATCGCTATGTAATTCTAAACCGCTATAATCACCACAGCTGCATGGTGTCAGTAAATGCTTATGTGTGTGTGTGTGTGTGTGTACTGCAAACAGCATTTTGTGTGTGACTCATCATTTCAGAAAGGCTTGAATAAACTCTGCCACTAATACATGAAATACACTTACTTGGTATTTTTGACTAATGAGCTGTATTTCAGCTTTTTCCATGTCTGTCTCTATCACTGACTGCTGTTTATCTGATGTAATGAATAATGAGAAGCAGACACACATGTGGGAACGGTGGGCGGAGAAGCAGCTCATTTGTATTTAAAGCCACAGGCTACAATAACAGCTACAGTATACTCTGACACCAAATGGGCAAACTCTGGAGGCTATAATAAATAATCTGATGGGTATTTTAAACTGAAACTTTGCAGACACCAAATGCTTATCTTACATCTTGTAAAAGGAGTAAAAAAAGGTGCTCTTTGTGCATTGTTTAGGTCTATAGCATGCTGAGATGTCGGTGTAGAAGCAGTTTGTTTTTCAGATGTTTCCTGTATTGCGAGCTAATCCAGTAGCTTTTGATGTGGAGGGTTTTTTTCTACTGGACATACTGTTGCCCTAAAAAAACTAAATAAAAAGGCGAAAAAAGTACATATACTGTAGGAACGGTATAACAGAATTTTATACTGTATAAAACAATTTTAGCGGTTTAAAACCTTGAAATCATTCTGTGCCTGATATTAACCCAAGATATTTTAAAGAGTAGTTTGTTCTTGTTATGGTAAAGCTAAATTTTCAGTAGTCATTACTCCATTTTTATACAAATTTATACAAGTTTTACATATGTAAATTCTTTAAAATTATAGTTTTTTTGTGAATTGCTGATTTGGTCCTCAAGATGTTTAGATATTTTCATTATTACCTACTCCGGAGATCTCATTTCGAAAATGTAAAAATGTAAAATTAAAATAAAATACAATGATAAGTCAAATAAAAACATTTATGTTGACTAATTTACATATATACACACACACACACACACACACACACACACACACACACACACACACAAACAATTACTAATCCCAAACGTTTCAGGGGTTAATATATTGAAATAGATTATTTATTTAGAGTTTATGTAAAGCTATTTATATAGTGAAGTGCATGTATAAAAACATAAAAGGCGCATCAGATTCTAATGAGCTCTTGTTTTGGCAGGATGCATGGCAGTGTTCAGAGTGCCGCAAGTTTAACACCCCTCTTCAGCGGTACTGCATGCGCTGCTGGGCTCTGCGGAAAGACTGGTACAAGGATTGTCCTCGTCTCGTACACTCCATCTCAGTGCCAGACATCCCTGTCTGCAGTTCACGTCCTGAGAGGGATGAAGACGAGGAGGAGGAGGAGGATGATGGAATCGACATGCCTGACTGCCTCAGGACTGTGTCTGACCCAGTCGTCCTCCCCTCGCATCGCGTCTCTAGAAACATCCCCTCATCATCTGCTTCCTCGTCTAAAGGAAAGGGTCCTTCCCAGATTCACCATCACTTACAAGAGACATCAGAGGGGGACAGTCAGGACACACTGGACATGGAAACCGAATATCAAACCGAGGCCTTGCTGGAACCCTGCAAGCTGTGTCGTGTGCGGCCGCGAAATGGGAACATCATCCATGGCAGAACGGCACACCTGATCACATGTTTCCCCTGTGCTCGCAAGCTGCACAAATTTCACGCTCCTTGCCCAGGCTGTGGCCAGGTTATACAGAAGGTCATCAAAACCTTCATAGCATGAGCAAAAAAATATATATTATGATTGCACACTCACTCGCTTACCAGATTGTACATAAACAAGCAGAAAAAAAAATTCCTGGAGTTAAATGAAAGTATAGAATAGTGTATTTACGACGATTAAAGCCAAGTATAAATATTGTACAGAATGCAATTTAAAGAAACTAGCCTTGTATTGATGGTTGCTATGTTAACATTAAGAAAAAGTGATCTCTACGGCTGCTGCTCAGGTAGAGGAGAAGGTTAGCAGCACGATTTGCTCTTGCCTGAGTGGGAAGATATGAATCATGGGTCAAAAATAATAATGAACCCAGAAGAAATGCACAGCTTTGGTATTTGTGCCTGCATAAACAATTAAAATTCCAACCTTTTGTACTTTAAACAGTTTGTTCTAGAGCATTTAAAAAGCCATGCAGTGCACTAGACTGACTTTGCTTTTACTTTATTTTAGAAGAACAGACTTTAATTTCCAACTCCCCCACCTTCTTGCAAATTGCAGGCACTTACAGAGTAAAGCTTTAGGAGGCAATTTAGTGTGATGTTTCGTATATCTGGTGACATTTTCTTTAGACATGTGCTTTAAACAGATTCAATTGGAATATTTATTTATTTATATAGTATAGTTTTGTAGATCTCATGGGGTGGCCAGTCATTGACATTCCTGTGCTGTGGTGCAGAGAACCAGTTGTATTACAGATTTTGAAGTATTAAAACACCTATTCATGTACAGGTGATACAAAAGAAAAAGGATAATTAGGCTGATGACAACTGTTTTTGCTCCCTAAATCTTTTTTTGGTTACTCATGTTTCTCAACGTTGCTTTTCTATATCTGTTTAGCACTCTGTGTTTTATTTTTTATTTGTAACACATATGTGCCTGTTTTATGAAGGTTAAGGAACAAATATGAGAGCAGTTAATGGAAGGATTTAGTCTTATTTTATTTTGAGTTGCCAGGTGAGAAAAAAAAAACACTTTTTGAAAGAAGCGTCTGCCACAATTTGCCATTTTTAATACAGCGCTTTTGTTTCTTTGCAGAAAGCCATCTGTATTGTTGGCAGTGTTAATTGAAATTAACAACACTTCTGATGTGTGGAATTTTAGGTTTTGTTGTCCTCTGCTTTTCTGAATACTGTGCCCTTTACTGTAGGAAGTCTCTTGTGTATTGTTTCAGTGCAACAAGCACTGTTGTCCACAGCCACCAGAGGGCAAAAGAGCTTTATACACACAGTAATCCCACCGGACTACCTTTTCCCATTTCTAATTAATTGTGTTATTTACTTTGAGGGTTTGGAGGCTGTTTTATAAGCTCATCCAAATTGACCTGAACTTTCTTGTGTGGTACAAGCACTGCTATATCACTGCCATTTTGCCTCATAGTATGGAACTTAAAACATTCATCCTAAGCCAATGCAATTATATGACAAAGTTTTTGTTTTGTTCACTTGTTTGTTTTATCAAGACCTGATGTTTGCAGAGATTTAATCTGAGCTGATTTTTGTTAGATTGTTTGTTTATATTTTTAAAATGTAAAATAAATTAAACCGATGGTAAGACGTTTTTGTTCAATTTACTTGCAATGTCATTTGTGGTATTTTTGTGTTTTCTTTTTTGTTTGTTTTGTTTTTTTGCAATATATTAATCATCATCTTTTGTCTTTATGCAACCTACACTCAATGGCCACTTCACCCACCAGGTGCAGCTGTCGACTAATGGTTAGAGTGTTTGACGTGTGATTTGAAAGGTTGACGGATTGAGACCCGGCGCAGGCAAAGGATTGTAGGTGTTGGAAGTGAATGACGAGTTCTCAATACTTCAGCTGAGGTGAGTCCCTTATGCAAGACACTAGAGCAGCACAATATTGGACAAATCTGACATTGCGATATTTAGTTTTTCTGCGATATAGATTGCGACATGAATACAATTTTGCCACATGGCTTGAATCGTTCTGTTTAAAAAGAAAACATTCATTTTGATTGACTGGGGTGATTTTGTAAGGGTGTGAATATTGTATAAAAAATAATAAATGGTAAGCAAAAAATAATTACAATATAGCAAAGAAAATGTACAATAAGTAATAATAAACAGTTAAATAGTATGCAGGTACAGAAATTGAATAATTAAATGTCAAATGTTAAGACTAGTTGTCCTTGTACTAATATTTCAGTAAAATAATTCTTCATTAAAGTTACAAATGTTTAACTTTTTGTGCCCAAATGCTCCTGAAATGTGATTAAAACGCATGCTAATGATAAACTTTCACTCTGTTATGGTTATAATTTGTTGGTGTTGATTAATAATAATCCCAACTGAACATTGCGTATCGTGCGATGTGTCTATTGCCGACACACACGTTGCAATATTGATGCTGAAACATAATATTGTGCAGCCCTACAAGGCACTGATCCCCATCTGTTTCCTGGGCGCTGCAGCAATGGCTGTCAACTGCTCCAGGTGTGCGTTCACTTATGTTGGTTAAATGCAGAGCACAAGTTGGGAGTATGCCACATGTCATTAATTTCACTTAGACCTCGCTAATTTTAAGTTGTTTTTTGTAGCTGCCCTAATTCTTTGATCTCACTATTTTTCAAGCCTCTTGCTCATATTTTGGTGAGCCTGCATGTGGGAATTGCTGTTGGTAGTTGACAGAGTTCGACAAGCTGTGTTCAGATGCTCTTCTGCAGACCTTAGTTGTAGCAGTCATATCAGTTACTGTTGGGTTTTGATTCTGATTCTGAGTGAGCGTGTGCACATAAAGGCGCAACGTCAGTAGCAAACAGCCAATCATATTCTTTAAAACAAAGATACCGGATTGACATCTTGCTAGAAAGTGCAATTTACAAAGATAATGGGTTTAAAAATACAAAGAATTTAGCTTCATACAGCAAGATGAAAAGAGCCGTTGATGAACAGCTTGTTTAAAGGGCACCTAGGTTACCCCTTTTTCCAGATTTAATATAAGCCTTTTGTGTCCCCAGAATGTGTCTAAAGTTTCAGCTCAAAACACCCATCAGATTATTTATTATAGCTTTATCTAATTTCACTAGTGTATTTTATAGCTCTAAACAGCTTTTTGCTGTTTTTGTGTACTGCGCCTTTAAGGCTAGTCCTTCCCGCCCACCTTTCCCACGTACCTGTCAGCATGCCTCAGTCCCCGCCCTCGGCTGCCTCAGACAACAGAGTCTGGCTGCAGACATGATGCAGTCTCAGACCGACGCAATCTCAGCCATGCATGCGCGTTTTTAGCGATGCAATCTCAGCTGCTCATGCGCATATGAACACGTGTATTATCTTTGCAGCTGGTCAAAGATGGAAATACGCCAAAACACGGTTTACAAACTAAAGGTACGACAGACAAAAGAACAACCTTTTGTATCTCATACCTGTCAACATTGGGATGTGAAAATAAGGAATATGCCCACCATAATAAGGGATTCCCCGATGCCCCCCCACCCCCCTTAAAAAATCCCCAAATTACTAAATATGTTAATTTGGAGCTGTTTCATTGTAAATAAACAGTGGATTGGTCAGTAATATGTTTTATTATTATTATTGTTTACAAAAGAAAAAATAAATAGTATACATTAGCAGCAAATACATTAGCAAACAGTTCAGCTTATTAAAATTAATAGCTATTATAAAAAAATTAAATCAAGCTATCAAATCTCATTAGTCGTTTCTTCACTGTATAACTTACAAATTCTGATTAAAGAGCAACGAATGAATCTCTTATTTATTTAAATTTCTTTTGTTTGATTGCATGAAATAACTTGTGCCTTTAAAAATGCAACCATCTAACGTTATAAAGAAAGCATTGGATTGCTTTTCTAAATTTTTTCTGTGTGTGCAGGTGACTACTGTGCATAATTATTAGGCAACTTAACAAAAAACAAATATATACCCATTTCAATTATTTATTTTCACCAGTGAAACCAATATAACATCTCAACATTCACAAATATACATTTCTGACATTCAAAAACAAATAAGTGACCAATATAGCCACCTTTCTTTGCAAGGACACTCAAAAGCCTGCCATCCATGGATTCTGTCAGTGTTTTGATCTGCTCACCATCAACATTGCAGCAGCAACCACAGCCTCCCAGACACTGTTCAAATAGGTGTACTGTTTTCCCTCCTTGTAAATCTCACATTTGATGATGGACCACAGGTTCTCTATGGGGTTCAGGTCAGGTGAACAAGGAGGCCATGTCATTAGTTTTTCTTCTTTTAGACCTTTTCTTGCCAGCCACACTGTGGAGTACTTGGACGCGTGTGATGGAGCATTGTCCTGCATGAAAATCCTGTTTTTCTTGAAGGATGCAGAATTTTTCCTGTACCACTGCTTGAAGAAGGTGTCTTCCAGAAACTGGCAGTAGGACTGGGAGTTGAGCTTGACTCCATCCTCAACCTAAAAAGGCCCCACAAGCTCATCTTTGATGGTACCAGCCCAAACCAGTACTCCACCTCCACCTTGCTGGCGTCCGAGTCGGACTGGAGCTCTCTGCCCTTTACCGATCCAGCCACGGGCCCATCCATCTGGCCCATCAAGACTCACTCTCATTTCTCCAGTCCATAAAACCTTAGAAAAATCAGTCTTGAGATATTTCTTGGCCCAGTCTTGACGTTCAGTTCAGTTCAGTGGTGGTCGTATTTCAGCCTTTCTTACTTTGGCCATGTCCCTGAGTATTGCACACCTTGTGCTTTTGGGCACTCCAGTCATGTTGCAACTCTAAAATATGGCAAAACTGGTGGCAAGTGGCATCTTGGCAGCTGCACGCTTGACTTTTCTCAGTTCATGGGCAGTTATTTTGTCCCTTGGTTTTTCCACACGCTTCTTGCGACCCTGTTGACTATTTTGAATGAAACGCTTGATTGTTGATGATCACGCTTCAGAAGCTTGGCAATTTTAAGAGTGCTGCATCCCTCTGCAAGATATCTCACTATTTTTGACTTTTCGGAGCCTGTCAAGTCCTTCTTTTGACCCATTTTGTTGCCTAATAATTATGCACACCTGATATAGGGTGTTGATGTCATTAGACCACACCCCTTCTCATTACAAAGATGCACATCACCTAATATGCAATTGGTTGTAGCCTTTCGAGCCTATACAGCTTGGAGTAAGACAACATGCATAAAGAGGATGATGTGGTCAAAATACTCTTTTGCCTAATAATTCTGCACTCCCTGTATATTACCCCAAAATGACGGTCTGTACACTATACCTACACATATGTCTGTCCAAACTGCTTGAAAAGTAGATTTTTCACTATAGGTGACCTTCAAAGGCAGCAAAGATACGAAGTTTGCGTAGTTAACAATGTATACAAAGTCTCAGAAATATAAGCTTTTTAAAAAATATAAAGCTTTAAATTGCAGCTGTAATAAAACTTATGTATATAATATATACTTATACTTTCATAATATTATATATAATTATAATTAGTACATTTATATATAATTGAATTAAAATAGCTATAAATATTTATTTATATTTAATATTTATAAATCATCTGATTATATATCATCTTTCCAATCATCATAATTATAATAATCATTAAAATCAGAAGATTTTATCTTTAACAGTGTTTTACTAAATACTGATGTTCAATTTTAGCAAGAGGATTGGGAGAAGTTGATTTATTGTATCAGATATGTCACTTTACTCAGTTAATTGGTTGAATCTTGGTTTATGATCTTCAGTATAAGCTAGAACATAACGTGCCCTAGAGCTGGTAAGCAGTGTAGAATAAGACATCAATGCAATGCAAAGTGAAATTAAAACCGTGCTACCTTCATCAGGGCCGTAGCAAGGCCTGAGAAATTCTGACTGAGAAAATGAGCTGACCAGTTTGTTATTGTTTAATAGGCTACAGATTCCTAATGTTTTTTTTTTTTTGTTAAATTGATGATAATCTTTTATTACATTTTTTTTTATATTTATTCAAAAATGTTTTAAAATTTTTAAATTCTAATCTCATTGCATTATTTATAAAACTGTAATAACAAGCCAGTTTAAAGTGCACAATTGTAAATGTAAAGAAGTGTGATTATGATCACCATCCGACAAGCTAATCCAGAAAAAATTTGTGCTTAAAATGCAGTTATTTGAACCTCATAATTTTAAAGAAAACGAGGCGAATAACTGCCAAAAGGTCCACTTTTTGAGGAAAAAAAAGAACCAGCCCTTTCAATGGGCTGGCTACGGGCATGTTCATGGTACCAAAATCCCAGAATTGGTGCAAACTGAACTGAAATTAAACTGGCTAGCCAGATAATCTGGCTTCATGGAACAGGCCCCACATCTATGTGCCTAAATGCAATGAGTGGCTGCAATGTGATTGGCTGACTAGATAGAACAGTTGAGCAGGTGTACCTTATAAATTGGCCACTGAGTTTATAGCATCTACATCTCAGATTACCAAAGAAAGATTTAGTTTCTGCCACAAGGAGGCAGTAACAGCCTTTTAAAATGATCTGAAAAAATGTAGTAGCTTGATTGTTTTCTGCTTTTTGAGGTTGGTTTTTGAATAACCCAACATTCACTGAAAATATTCACGTTGAAATGTTAGTTGCTCCTGATGCATATTCTATACACTCTTGACGATGTGTCTGAAGACTGTATGAATACTCAAACTTCCTACTCGACGTGAGTTCTGTTTGTTTCTGTCTATCAGGCTTGTCCAATGGACGATGTAGTGATGAAATTGGAAATCAATATCGGAAGTGTCTCTAGAGGTCAGTCTCCATGCTGAGGGATAATTGGGTTCTTCCTCTAATCGCACCTCTAATCTCTTACCATCTCAGGTCTTCGCCTTAATAGGCCTACCATCAGGTTAGATCTGTTAAACTGACAGTAGCTGCTCGCTGAGAGGTTCGCGTAGAAATGGCTGAATGTCCTTTGCCATAACACAAATTGAAGAAAAAGGCAATTCAATGTTTCAGGCTTTGGTTTGACATATTTAAGAAAAAAAAAGATTGTGGTGGTTTTCTCCCTCTCAGTCTTTCTTTATGGTTTATTAATGCACGCGCTGCTGTTTTACAGTACATTGGCGGTTTTAGTTTTGTGTTGCATTTATTTAGACACCAGATTAACATGTTAATTAGCATTCTTTATAACTCTTTGTTAATTTAGAGTGATTTCAGAATTCTGAGTTTACTTCTCAGTTATAACTTTTATATAGCATTGTTGACTGTAATATGCTATAATCTGTAATTGGCAATTCAGATTTTTTCCCCTTTAGAATTTTGACTTCATTTCACAATTCTGATGTTTTCCCACAGAATTCCGAGTTTATGTGCAATTCTGACTCAAGGCTCCATAGCTATTCTCTCCAGATTTTTCTCTGAATTTTAAATTTACAACCTAGACTTGTGACTTTGCAACTGTCTTTTTTAATTAGTATTTTTTCCCATGTTGAAAACAAGTTTCTATGCCTATGCCTGCCAAGGCTGCATCTTTCATGCTTTTTGATTATTTTGTCATTTTACTGTGAGTCATCTTTGACATTGGTTGCTTTATGTGGCTCTGAGAAAGATGCAGCGATTCGAATGAGAAATTGGTAATGACAATGCATGAAGGAATGATTTGACCACATGTGTCCAGGTTGCCTGGCAGCATAGGCTTATATTTTTACCAGTTGCTGTCATGTATAAAGAGACCATAAACACCATAAATACTACTGATAGAAAGCTGAATTTCAACAAATAATATTGTGTTAAATTTGCAATGAAATCTATATTTACGCTTCTTTTTTATGTACAGTTGAGGTCTAAATTGATAGCTCTGCTGTATTTTTTCCCCTAATTTCTGTTAACGGAGAGATTATTTTCAACATATTTATATTATAACACAAAAGTTTTAATAACTAATTTCTAATAACTGATTTCTTATATCTTTGCCATGATGACAGTATAATATTTTACTAGACATTTTTCAAGATACTAGTATTCAGTTTAAAGTGACATTTAAAGTTTAACTAGGTTAATTAGGTTAACAAGGCAAGTTAGTGCAATTAAGCAAGTCATTATATAATGATGGTTTGTTCTGTAGACAATCAAAAAATATTGCTTAAAGAGAGCTAATAATATTGACCTTAAAATGATAATTGACCTTAAAAAATAATATTGACCATTAAAACTGCTTTTATTCTGGCTGAAATAAAACAAATAACAAATAATTCTCTAAAAGAAAAACTATGATAGGAAATACTGTGAAAACTTCCTTGCTCTGTTAAACATAATTTGGGAAATGTTTGAAAAAGACATTCACAAGAAGGCTAATAATTTTGACAAACTGTATATAGTAGTGTTTATTATTAACAGTGAATCCAAGCATTTCATTATTTTGTAAAAATTAATTTGCCCTCTGAATCTTTAATCAAACATAACCTGGTCACATGGAATACTTTTTGGGAGGATTTATCAGTGTGTCTCTCATTTGCTCTGCCTTAACCCATTCACCAATCTTCTTTCATTTTGTTAGCAACACCCTTCCAATGATCCAATTGGTTCCCAAAGGACAAAATCATGCACCACCCTACATTGTTTTTTCATATTAGGACATTATCAAGTGGATGTATGTCAATATAGGAATAAAGGAATCTTAACTTCTGGATTATGATGACTTTAAAGGGATGGTTCACAGTAGTGATGCCACAATTCTCAATATAATATTAAACCGTTCGGTACAACATCCATGGTTCAATTTGCACTTGTGAATTGCGGTTTTCTCGGTTTTACGTTTAAATAATTTGTGCCTTTCATTTTTTCGCTGAATTGACTGTATGTGTGTGCCTGTAAGTCTTTGAGCTGAGTTGAGGAAACTCCTCCCCGTGTATATATCCAATAACTATGCTCTAAAGTTAGGGGGCGCTCAACCATCATTCCACGGCCATGGTAAGTGGCAGTGAAGAGGCAACAGTACATGGAAGCACCGGTGTCTTTCAAATCTCTGGTGTAGGGACATTTCAGTTTTCCGTTGAGTATAATGCAGAAGAAGAAAAAACAGTGAGCAAAAAATGACTGTGTGCACTGCAAGCATTATTTTACTCGTATAGCCAGGGCTTAATTTGTGCCAGAACAGGCCGCATCCCGCGCCTCATTTTACCGATCCAACTTCTCAACCGCCCTCCTCCCCGTCCGCTGTTCACTTTCATTTTCTTCCGCGATTCCCCAACCCTCTTCACATTTATCCGCAACACCCCCACGCTCTTTACTTTCGTCTTTCGTCTGCGACACCCCTCCGCCATCCAACGCCCTCTCCCAATCACCACTTTCGTGCGCGACACCTCTCCATCCGTGGGTAACTGGTGTTCCCCAGTTTGTACATGGGCTACCAGAAGCTGTGAGATTTCAGTGTTCATTTTTTTATTTTACAATACACCAGGAACTAGTGTACCTTTCTTGGCTTTTAAGTAAAATAAAGGAGTATTGCAATAAACATTTTTTATGTTTTTCTCCTATTGCCTATTGCATTAAGCATAGAATAAAAAAAAAAAAACACTTGTCAAACCATCAGAACCAAACCGAACTGAACTGAAAACTGTGTTAAACCGAGGTATGTATGTAACTGTAGGCTAACTGTATTGTTGCATCCCTAGTTCACAATTTAATGAAAATTTTGTCATCATTTACTCAACTTGTTTATCTGTTCTGTTGAACACAAAATTATATATACTGAAGAATATTGGAAAGCTTTAACCCTCTGGGGTCTGAGGTGAATTTGGGGCCAACATGTATTTTATTTTGTATTCAGCAGAAACTCAGAAACTGTGCTACAATAATATGTGAGAAATATTGATGTACATGCTTGCTTTTTTTTTATATATATATTTATAGAAAAAACATACTATGCGTGGTTAGTAGGTTTTTAGAGAAAAAAATTTAGCTGAAATATGGTCCAAAAAATCCCCTTAATGGGCCTGAACAAGACTTTTGGGTAACCAGTCTTGTAGGCTAGAATATTTACTTCACAATTATGTGACAATTATTCTATTCTCTCATTCAAAGACAACATTACAATGATTTACATTTTGTAAAGTCTGTTTTGGTTCAGCTTAACTGTATGCATGGGAGTGACAATGGTTATGAATAATTCACACCTGGAGTACTCCCTACTGGCCAAAGTTCACCCATCAAGGGCATTGTAAAGCAATGTGTAGTTGCAAAAGCTAGCTCAAACTAAATGCTTGTTGTATTACTTAATGTATTATGACCATGTAAACACTATGGGTAAACAATGTACATGCATCGGGAAAGTATTCATAGCACTTCACTTTTTTTCTAAATTCTTTTTTGTGTTACAGCCATATTCCAAAATATATTCAATTAATTTATTTATTTCCTTAAAATTCTACACACAATGCCCCATAATGACAATGTGGAAAAAAGATTTTTGGAAATTGTTGCAAATTTATTACAAATAAAAAACCTGAAAAATCACATGTACATAAGCATTCACAGCCTTTTGCTCTATACTTTGTTGATGCACCTTTGGCAGCAATTACAGCCTCAAGTCTTTTTGAATATGATGCCACAAGCTTGGCACACCTGTCTTTGGGATTTTTTGCCCATTCCTCTTTGCAGTACCTCTCAAGTTCTATCAGGTTGGATGGGAAGCGACAGTGTACAGCCATTTTTAGATCTCCAGAGATGTTCAATAGGACTTAGGTCTGTGCTTTGGCTGGGTCACTCAAGGACATTCACCGAGTTGTTGTGAAGCCACTCCATTGATGTTTTGGCGGTGTGCTTTGGGTCATTGTCCTGCTGGAAGATGAATCGTCGCCCCAGTCTGAGACCAAAAGCACTCTGAAGCAGGTTTTCATTTAGGATGTCTCTGTACATGGCTGCATTCATCTTTCCCTCTATCCTGACTAGTCTTCCAGTTCCAGCTGCTGAAAAACATTCCCACAGCATGATGCTGCCACCACCATGCTTCACTGTAGGGATGGTATTAGCCTGGTAATGAGCGGTGCCTTGTTTTCTCCAAACGTAACACCTGGCATTCACTCCAAAGAGTTAAATTTTAGTCTCATCAGACCAGAGAATTGTGTTACTTATGGTCTGAGAGTCCTTCAGATGCCTTTTGGCAAATTCAAGGCAGGGAGTGGCTTCCGTCTGGCCACTCTACCATACAGGCTGATTGGTGAATTGCTGCACAGATGGTTGTCCTTCTGTAAGGTTCTCCTCTCTCCACAGAAGAACGCTGGAGCTCAGACAGAGTGACCAACGGGTTATTGATCACCTCCCTGACCAAGGCCCTTCTCCCCCGATCACTCAGCTTAGATGGCCGGCCATCTCTAAGAAGAGTTCTGGTGGTTCCAAACATCTTCCATTTAAGGATAATGGAGGCCACTGTGCTCATTGGAACTTTCAGAGCAGCAGAAAAATTTTGGTAACCTTCCCCAGCCTTGTGCCTAGAGACGATCCTGTCTTGGAGGTCTACAGACAATTCCTTTGTCTTATTGCTTGGTTTGTGCTTTAACATGCACTGTCAACACTGGGACCTTATATAGACAGTTGTATGCCTTTTCAAATCAACTCCAATGAAGCTGCTGAAACATCTTTAGAATGATCAGTGGAAACAGAATGTACCTGAGCTCAATTTAGAGCTTTATGGCAAAGGCTGTGAATACTTATGTACATGGGATTTTTCAGGGTTTTTATTTTTAATAAATTTGCAACAATTTAAAAAATATATATTTTTTTCAAATTACCATTATGGGGTATTGTGTGTAGAATTTTGAGGAAATAAATTAATTGAAAATTGAATTCATTTTACAATAAGGCTGTAACAAAAAATAAATAAATGTGGAAAAAGTGAAGCGCTATGAATACTTTCCGGATGCACTGTATTTACACTTATGTAATGTATATATTCTTTATGCATGCTGTATATGTTTCCATCCACTTATTTATTGTGCATTTTGGAATATTACATATAAAATACTTGATGGGAATGCCAAGATGCATTTAAATTTAGAAAATGAACATAAAAAAAAACATGTGCACAACTTTTTTTTTTTTTTTTTAACAGATCATGTGATAAAATGGGCATGATGGGATGGTAGCAGATTCACCACATTGTAAAACATCTGAAATATTTTGTCATTTTAATGTCCCTTAGCCATTGCCTGTCATCAAAGTGGTTCAGTATTACTGCTCAGACCTGTTTTTAACCCACTTCACTCCAAAAGAACACCTCCAAAAGCCACTGAATGTTAATTGTTTTTTCTCTTTGTCTTCAGAGGCTCAAGTCATTTATTATATAACAGAAAGACCCACGGTGGCTTCTACTGCAACAAATTCTATTTTTTTTTTTTTTTTTTTTTACCAGTTTATTGGGAAGTGACGCTGTTGTCCTTTTAGACTCAAGGATGAATAGGAAACATAGCTTGTGGCTTTAGTACTTATTTTTCCTACTAAGGAAGTTACAGGTTTCCAGCTTTCTTTAATAAATAATTTTTTGTCTTCCACAGAAAAAAAACTCAAACTGATTTGCATGCAATAATTGAAGGTTGAGTAAATAATGGCAGAATTTCCAGTTTCGGCTGAACTATCTCTTTAATGACAAACACTTGCTAGAAACCCTGAAATATCTTGATGCGTTGGCTGCTAATGGCGCAGTTTAGCTCTGCATGTTTAATCTGTAATATACCACACTCACACAGGAGGAATAACAACTCATTATTTAAGGTTATTATACATTAGTTATGGCGAGACTGTCGAAATAACTGTAAACGATTTCTAATGAAGTGACAGTCAGTTTTGTTAACAGTCATGTGTTCTGTGCTGTCTGGCTGCTCATTGTTTAGTCAATATTGTTAGGTGTTCATTGCTCTCAGCCTTTCTTTCAGAGCGACTTTCCTTCCTTTCCAATATAAATCATTGACAAAATCTGCGCCTGTCTATTGACGTTAAACAGGAATTGTAAGAGGCTTGGGGAGCGAATGTAGAACAATGCTGATGTAAAGGATAGACAGACGCCCTAGTTTTTCACAATTTTATTTGTGATTTTTATTTATTTTTTAGATAAAAATGACAAATTTCTGAGAATTAACACCCTGAAAAATCCGTGGTAAAAATATTTATAAATATAAAAAATAATCAGGGAAGCATTTTCTCTCGTCAATGGCAGGGAAAGGGTTAAACGAAATTTGACGCGCATCATAATACCAGCCATAGATGTAAAGCAAAAATAATGTCTTTCAATTCGGTCACATCCAGCGGCTATCATCCTTAAACGAATCCCCATACTACGCTGCTTGCTTTCCTGTCTGTTTCATTGCTCCGTTTGTTAGATATTTGCTCCAACTTTTTTTTGCAGTCTGAAGCACGTCAAATGCACAAAACACCCAATTTGCACCACATGATGTCTAATCCCATCTATGCATTGACTTCACATGTATATCACTTACGCTTCATCCACGTCTGCTTACTGCATAGGCTGCAAAACAATTCCCCCACTTCCATGTAATGTAATGATTGTAAGAGCCCAGGTGAGACGTCAATTTTTGAGAAACACTCCAATACATCATGTGGGCTGCATATGCAACGTCTGTAAGTCATGTAAAACATTTAATTGAAAACTGAAATAAATCTAAATTTGATTATATGGTTTGGAATTAGATGTTTTATGAGATTTACATTGTTTAAATGAAGAATTTTGCAGGATCGCAAAAATGAGTGACTTTTATTTTGCGCTGGATTCAGTGATTTACAAAATTGCAAAAAAATTAGGTGGTCAGAATAAGAGTCGACACAATATGCATACTACCACTCAAAAGTTTGAGGTCAGTAAGATTTTTATTTGTTGTATTATTATTGTTATTATTTTGAAAGACATCTCATACAGTATGGAAGTTTGTTTTGACCACAGCTTTTTGCTTACAGCTTCCATTGAAAGTTGATAGGTTTTAGCACAATTCTAACATTTATTGATCGCCTGTATTGTAATTCTCTGTTTGTGTCTTATATTTCCGACTTTATGAATTATGCGTTTACATCTCGCACTTCATAATTGTTTTCTTGGTTGGAACTTTGGAAAGTTGGCTGAAAAACAATTCCTCCACTTCCATGTAATGTAGTGATTGTGAGGGCGCCGGTGAGATGTAATTTTTCGAGAAACACTCAAATACATCACGTGCGCTGTGTATGCAACTAAATCTATAGGTCATGTAAAACAATCAATTGAAAACTGAAATAAATATCATTTGATTATATGATTTAGAATAGGATGTTTCTTGCAATTATTTTGCTTTTTTAATTAAGAATTGTGCAGGGTCGCAATAATTTGTTACTATTTTTGATTTTGCATTAGATTCAGCGATCACAAAATCACAAAAAAACTAGGGGGTCTGAATAAGAGTCAACACTTAATGTGCATACTATTTATTTTATGATTATTATTATTATCATTGTTGTTGTTTTGAAAGACATCTCGTACAGTATTTAAGTTTTTCAACCACAGCTTTTTGCTTGTAGTTTCAATTGAAAGTTTTAATAGTTCTGACATTCATTGATCGTCTGTATTGTAATTCTCACTTTGTGTCTTATATTTCTGACTTTATGAATTATGAGTTTACATCTCACAATTCATAATTGTTTTCTCAGTTGGGACTTATTTCTTGAAATTATGACTTTACCGTATTTAATTATGACTTATGCCCTATTAAGTTTATTGGCTTTCTTTTAAGAATTTTCTCTTAGAATTGTGACCAATTACCATGAGAGCAGGATTGTCGACTTCATCACAATTTTCAGATTGTCTTGGGCTGCATCTGAAATCTCCTACTACTCAGTACGTACTGCATTTGAATTTAAATGTCCAACTCGACCATTAGAGAAGTATGTTCCATACAGTATGAATGTGAGCAGTAGGAATTGAATTCGAATATACTACACTCGCCATTTTGACACAATGACATGACCTACCTGCATCAGTTGCGTTGCTTTACTCCCATTCATGAATTATTTCGCGGTGCATCATGGGATAGCGTAGTGTCCATTGGATGCACACTTCAGGATCTTGCCGGAAGTTTTAGGACATCTGTGTACTTCTTGCATACTGTTTTTCGAATTCTATAAATTCGGACATACTCTCCTCGCATACTGTTTTTAGCGTACTAAGTATGTGATTTTGGACGCAGCCTTGGTTATTCAAAATGTTTCTTAAAATAAAAATAAAAAAATTACATTTTTTTCCCCCCATGATTTTTATTTTTGTTGTTATTATCTGATGATAATGATGATTTATTATTACTATTATTATTATTATTATTATTATTATTATTATTATATTTTAAACAAACTTCTATAAGTAAATCCCCTTATCAAGGATTAATTTGAATTATTTTGATGAACAGTACAATAAAAACAGTAATATTGTGACATTCTGACAGTTTAATTCAAAAGCATTATTCCACTGTCACGTGATCCTTCAAATAATTCCTACCAGTTATAAGCTAAATTGCGGAGTACGATGTGAAGTGTTATTATGGGTGTATGTCCTTTCACATGGATATATGTGCACACGCTCTCATGCTCCTCCTAAAACAGCCCAGTTCTACTCCATTAAACAGTGTCACTTCCCATTTCTGGGCCCCTGCTCCCCCGTTCCATATTCCATTATCTTACTCACACGCTCTGCCTTCCTTTCCCTTATGGGGAAATCGATAGCCACACTAAATAGATTTCACAATCAATTTTTCTATCATCGTTCCACAAAACTGCTTCCTGGCCCTGAAAATGGGAACACTTTAAAGGAAAGGAAAAAGAGAGCAACAGGATGTTTAAAGCACTTAAATTCCTGCTGGCTTGTTCTCGAATGTAATGGTGTGTTTTTTTTACAGCGTGTAGCATGGATTGCAATCAAAATGTTTTTTTAGGTTGATACAGGGTTTTAAATCTTCAAGTGTACTATATGTTAGAATGTGTCGTGTTGATTTATGTATATTTTTCTGAGTAAAACATTGACTATTATAAATTTTTCTAAGTCTTGCAGGAGACACAACAAAAATATGTAAATCAGTATAACAATAAATTCTATGCAAATAAATAATTACGTGCGTAGAGTAATGAAGTTTGCCCTGCGCGCTCGCGGTTTTTAAAAAAACTTTTTTGTGGTGCGTCAATCTTGTTAATACTATTGTTCAAAAAGGTCATGAATATCACCCGAAGAATGTAAAATAAAAACAGTATGAAGCAATTATTTGATGAGTGCTAATCATGACCTTTTTGATGAAAGTAAATAATAAAAAATAAATACAAATGATTGCTATATTTAGAACAAGAATCATTTGATGACGCATTTAAAGACTGTTTGGAATTTGGGATCATAATGCAGCCCCAAAATACTAATTAGTTGGCATTTGTAATGTTTATACTTTTCCTTATCTTAATCTACAGTAAGTATAATGTGATGTGCTGAAGAGACCTTTTTTCACCTAAAATTTGGCAGTTATATTGGTAACACTTTATTTTAATGTTCCCCTATTTCACATTTTGTTGACTAAAATGTGCATTGCAACTACATGCCAATTACTTCTCACTTAAGTATCAGTAGACTGTCTGCTTAATACTTGCTGATTCTGCTCCTTCAACACATTTAACTGACTGAAGAAACTTTGCAAGTAAATGTCAACTTACATTAACCCCAACCTAACAGTTTACTTATAATCTAATGAGAATTAGTTGGTATGTAGATGCAATGTAACTTAAAATCAACAATGCGATACCATTTGGGACCATATGACCAAATGGTATCATTTTATTTTGACAAAATGCATTTAAACATGAACGTAGACATTTAACTTCCATTCATTGTGCTTTCCATGAATCTAAAGGGCACCTATTTTACTCTTTTTCAAGATTTAAGATAAGTCTTTTGTGTCTCCAGAATGTGTCTGTAAAATTCCGGCTCAAAACACCCATCAGATTATTTATTATATCTTTCAGAATATTGACATTTTCTGCTCTGAACACAATGTAGCTGTTTTTGTTGCCTGTGCCTTTAATGCTAGTTCTCTTGTTAACTTTGCAGTGTTTTTGCACACGAATGTGACAGGATACACGTTAATATGCTCTGCTGTATGGACATCCGTTATGTAAATGTACAAAATAAACCTGATTTAATGTCCACAAACTGGGATTGAATCATCTTCTTTTATAATTGTACTGATATGCGGCTGTGGTGATGAAGTAAAGATGGTAAAATCGCTGTAATTCATTACAAACATGCACTGCTTTAAAAACGTTTGAAACTTGTAAAACTCATTCTTGATCACGTTTGATGATGATTGATGATCACAGCGAGCTCAACAGATCTTTTAATCCCAGTTGCTTTATGCACGTCCTGTCTTGTTGATATGATTATACCGGTTACTAAGGAGACATGTTAATACGCGGCTCTCAATCAATTTGGTGAGTGGGGAATCCGCATTCGATTGCGATTTGCCTCAAAATCGGAGGGATTTGGATCCTATTTTAACATCAGCAAATGTTAAAAAAAAAAAAAAAAGATTTATATTCTTTATATCACCTCAATATGACTGTAGATACACTATACACAGTTCTGCCCAAACAGCTTACGAAAGATGATCGTGTGACATCGAAAACTCGAATTTTAAAACATGACAATGGAAAATTACTTTTTTCAATTAGGTTAGAAATGAGTAGCCTAAAATTTTTTAAATGGAGCCTTGATGAATTTTAAAGAAAATAATTGGTTCAGAAACAACTTGTCAGAACAAACAAATACTTTTGAATTTTGCTTACACCACACTTATTTTCAAGTCACTCTGTTGGAAATCATTTTAATTCAATAGTTTTTTTGTGAGAATTTGTGATTTTTCTCACAGGTAGCCACTTTTTTGCATGAATTACTAATACAAATCCTTTTTTGCCATCGCCTGGGTGCTTTGGTACTTCTGCTTCATGATTATTTAACGAGCATTGTTTGCTGTGATGTCCAAACATTCAGATCTGTCAACAAAAGACTAATAATTCCTAAAGACATTTGTGTTCATTAAGAGAATTCTTTTTAAATCAATGCAAACTCGTAAGCTTATACGCATCACAATGTACTTCTGTTATTGGAGCATTTCTTTTCTCTCATTTAGAAATTTGGTAACCCTTTATAATAATTACACACTATGAATCCTCTAAGCATTAGCAAATAGTTAATTCATTATCTGTTAAGCATTAACTCTACATTAACAGACATTAGTAAGCAGTTCATAACTGCAGATACAAATGCAGTATTCTTGAATTATAATATTACACATTTATAATGTGCGTAATAATTGTATTTTCATACTTTAATACATAATAATTGTTCATTAATAAATTCAGTATTGTATTATTTACAAACTATTTGTATTTAAGATTGGCTTTTATGATCATTCAGAATGAGGTAGTAAACTATAAGTAAACTATTCAAATCAACATTTATTTATTATTATTCAGGCATATATTAATGGTTACGATGTATGTTAATAAATGATTTAATTTAATTCAACTTCATCCAGTTTTGTGACAAATCTAAAGTTAGGACTATTTATGCTTTGTAAATTCCTTATAAATGACAATTAAAGGCTTTATATCAAATGAACAATACATTTTTGCAATCTTATCTAAAAATAAAATAACTTTAAACGTTTAAAAAAAAACTATTAAAACTATATAAAAAAACTTGAAACATTGCAGAACAGTAGGATTGTCAAAATACTATTAGAAATAAATACAATTAAATAATACTGGATAAAGCAACAACAATAAAATACAACTGGATGAAGTTGAGAATTTAGTAACATATCTATCTATCTATCTATCTATCTATCTATCTATCTATCTATCTATCTATCTATCTATCTATCTATCTATCTATCTATCTATCTATCTCTATATATATATATATATATATATATATATAAATATATATATATATATTATATATATATTATATATATAGTGAAATGATTATTTGTTAAGCATTAACGCTATATTAATAGACATTAGTAAGCAGTTCATTACTGCAGATATATGCTCCATTTTTTACTTATAAGCACATTTATAATATGCTTAATAATTGTACTTTCATACTTTGTCAATGATTAATTTTTCATGACTAAATTAAGTTTTGCATTATTTACAATTAATTTGTATTGAGTAGATGGTGGTTTTTAAGATCATTTAGAATGAGTTAGTAAATTATTAATAAACTATACAAATCAACATTTACATATTTTTCAGGCATATACTAAAAGTTAATTTGTATGTTAAAAAATGTTTTATTAACTCAACTTTATCCTATTTTGTGATCTAATCTAAAGTAAGGGCTATTCATGATTTTAAAACTCAGTATCAAATGAACAATATATGTTATCTTATCAAAAAAGTTGAATTACTGTAAAGTTTAAACATTGCTGAATAACCGGAACTAGATAACACAACAACAATGTAATAATTTAATGTTATATTATGATACATCCCTTTAGTGTTATTTATCAATGTTTAATTGTACACTGTAAAAAAAAATCTGTAATTTTATGCTTTATTTCCAGCAGCTGGGGTGCCACAAAAAAGCGCAAAATAATGGCCGTTAAATTACAGAAATTTACTGTAAAATAGCAGAGGTTAAATTACAGAAATTTACCAGAAATGTAAATTTAAGGAAATTTTTGTAATTTAATGTCCATTATTTTACAGTAAATTTCTGTAAATTAACGGCCGTTATTTTACGTTTTTTTTCGGCACCCCAGCTGCCCAAAATAAACCTTAAAATTAGTTTTTGTTTTTTTTGTGTACAGTAATTTTATTTTACATACGATTGCAAAGATTTATTTTTCATTTGGTGGTTTCATTTGTGTATCTTCAAATTAATAGAAATGAATAATGCCATTAATTTTCTTTTTTCATGTTTAGAATGTAACTGAGCCTTTAATTGTCATTTCTAAGAGATTTATAAAGCATAAATAGTCCTCACTTTATTAGGTCACAAAACTTGAGTTAATAAAGAATTTGTTAACATACAAATTATATATTAGTGTATAAGCCTGAATAATATGTATAAATGTTAATATGAAAAGTTTATTAATCATTTACTTATGCATTCTGAATGATTTTGAAATAGCACAAACTCTTAAAGAACTAGTTAGTAAATAATGCAATACTTAAGCAATGAAAAAACAGTTAACAAAGTATGAAAATACAATCATAAAGCACATTATAAATGCTGCTTACTAACATCCATTAATGTAGAGTTAATGCTTAAAGGTGCAGTAGGTGATTGTCTTCAGAAACATTTTTGGTTTTGCTAGTTGAAAGACTCTTCACATTCCAATAGTAATGATGAAAGTAAATGATCTAAATGTATGTATATGTATTTTTATATTCTGGGTAAGGCATAAGACTAAAAAAATGTTCATCCAATTAAACCGTGTCGGGCCGACATCTCCCATAATTCCGGTAAGTAGCTCAAACTGTCTGGTAAACAAATCGTCACCTTAGAATTATAAGGTTTTATCTGACATTTTTGTCAAAAGTGAGTTATTGACATTTTCTTATTAAATGACAGCTTATTTACATTATGGGATGTTTTTTTTATAAGTTGTTTACATTTTAAGACTTTTTATTAAAAAAAAACAAATGTTAAACTTATAGTTTGCTATGGAATACCAAAACTTTGAAGCTCGACATCTCAAAATCATTCAGAACGCAGATAGAACCTTATAATTTCAAGGTGGCGAAATGTAGATTTGGGCTTCTGCGCTTCTCTGTTTATGCAGATCCGCCATTAGCGTGTGCACGCCTGCATGCACGCTGCAAGTCCACATGCACATGAGCAAATAACAGTCACGGTAAAATCAAATGCTGAATTGAAACTTTTTAAAATCCTGAATTAATATACTTTTGCACACTGGAGGAAGGACGACACCATGGCTGAAGTATTTCTGTTAGACAGGTAATGTTCTGCTTTAAAACTATTTTAGTCCCCCAAAGCTGATGCAGAGTGTGTTGTTATGAATGAGTTAAGTGTTGTTCAGCAACTGAAATCTCCCGGTGAACGATTGATGTGACTATTTTCAGTTTCATAAGGGATTTTTTACAACATCGACAATGTAGATTATTATTATTATTATTTAGTTTAACAACAAAACACAAGTAAATAGCGCTATTACGCCTAGCCTGTTTTACTGAGCTGAAGTTGCTTTTATATTCACATTGGTTCATTTTTGAACAATGACAGCCTCCCTATACTGTTTACCATGGTACTCTGAATATTCGTTCTGAAATAGCATGTAAGTGTGGCTTAGCATGTCGCTGGCTAAGCACTAACTTTATTTCTAACTGGCGAATGACATGAACTAGTGGGTTGTCTGCTGTCACGTCGTGGTGCGCGCGTTCGTGATTTCAGGAGGCGTGGCTTTGAAACACAGTCCCTCCCCTGCCGTCCAAAGATCATATGCTAACCGGTTAGCATTTTGTCAGACCACCTACTGCACCTTAAACAGATAATGAATTAACTATTTGCTAATGCTTAATAAATGATTCAAAGTGTGTAGTTATTATCGTGTTACCAGAAATTTCAGTAAAATGCAACTGCAAGGCACTTCTATAGAATTGTGTTTGACATTTTCCCTTTAAAGCTGTAGAACTATTCATCTTAATGATTGAGCCAGCAAAAGACCAAATGTCACATTATGTCAGTTGACTAGTGTACCATTTAATAGTGAACTATGTTTTTTTTTTTACTTTCTCGAGCTTGAGGCAATGAAATACAGTGTACTTCTATCTCTCATTGATCAGGAAATAGAAGAGAAGGTCATTTATTAAATAGTTATTTAGAAAACCTACCATTTAGATGATCTTGTGGTCAAGCTTGCTTGCTTGTAATATCCCTTTTGATCTTGCACTGTAAAAATGTATTTCTTTTCCCCTCCATTAAACAGCAAAGTTACGGTTCAGTGGTGCATTGAGCCTTATAGTTTGGCATTTCCAGGCTGGATAGATTGGAGAGGGTCCACTTGAGTGTGAAGGATGGCATTAAGTGTTACGAAACAGAACCCAGCCGCCCCACTTTCAGTATTTCTTCAAATAACTGTAATGTGCAATTATAGTCAGCCACAATTATGTGTGATTACTGCAGAGCAGGGTAATGCTATTATGTTGCATATAAACCACTGTCCCCTGCCAAACATATGCATCTCCATTATCTTTTTTTTTCTCCTCTTCAGGCATCAATCACTCTCTCAAAGTTTCTGATTTTGGACAACAGGCTCTTCTCAGTAATTGTGAGGTACGTGATGGCACTGAAGGGGGGGACGGGAGAACTGCAGATACACAATTTTCTGCCAAGAGCAAGCGCATCACCAGCCCCAGGCTCTTTTCTCTGTGAATTTAAAAAGCCGGGGGCTGTTTTGCAAATCTCTAGAAACTGGAGTAGCTCATTGCGGTGATTCCATTTCAAAAGAATGAATATCTGTTCTCATTATAATTGGAGGATATGTTGCTCCAGTTAAATCTAAGGCAGTTCTGTAGAAATATAGTCCTTTTGGACCTAGTATAGCATAGGGGCTTCCGTGAGACATTAAAACATAGGGAAACATTGCCACTAATTAAGAAATAACGTAAAATTAAAGGTACATGCATTAAAGGTGAGATATGATGTAACGTGTGTTTACATGCACTGTAAAATTGTCTGAGTAGATTTGATGTAATGCATTTGTATCTTTTACAGCAGGAGTTCCCAAACTTTTCAGCCCGCGACCACTAAAACAACAATGCCAGTGACTCGCAACCCCCAAATTCTTCGGAGGTGGTTATAAATATACAAATGTTGCACACAAAACAATAGGCCTATATAACACGAGCATATTGACAACACGAAAAAGTGCAACAGTCTAACAACCATATCATTTTTATAGTCATTTAATAATTGTTTTTAATTTAATATTAACCTCAGCTAAAGAGACTGGTGGACACAATGTTTTCAACACAAGTCTATTCTTGGTTTAATTTTGGAGGGCGCCACTCAGAGATCATTCTCAGTGTTCAGTTGTGGCCTGTATTTATTTTTACTGTGTTTGATTGCCATAAATGTGTCAGAAAGTTTAACCTGGTGCAATAAAATCAATCTGCTGCAGCTGACGCTATTGTTGTGTTGTTAATCTAATGTAAACACACCAATCCTATTAAAAATATATATATAATTTAAAGGCTGATGGTTTTTAATTTGCATATTGTTGCAAATTAATGGTAATTCTAATAGTTTAGTAAAATTTATTTGACTTTTGGAAATCACCAAGCGACCCCCTGCCATTGTCATGCTACCCGTCAGTGGGTCCCGATCCTCACTTTGGGAACCACTGTTTTACACTGCATGTAAACACACTTTAGCATTTTTCACAATTAACCCTGATTAATGTAGTTCTAGGAACTGCTTTTAAACCCAGGTAAAGGAACATTTTACTAATACTTTAAAGCAAATTTAGCTCCATTTGCATACCTAATATTCACCAAAAAGGTTTCAATGTTAAAGTGGAAATAGTTTAGATTGTAAGGGGCATTTTGTTAGAGTAAATCAAAAAAAGTTTTATTTCTTTTTGTCTGAAAAATCTATTCCGGATAAAATTTGAGCTTTTATGTGAACAGGCCATGTTTTTTTATTTTATTTTTTTTATTTTTTTTATTATTTTTTTTTTAACAGCAGAAACCCAAACAAGCGGATGATGAATAAATAATGAGCATTATAATAATTAGCATTTTGGTGGTGAACTATTCCTTTAACACAGAGTTTAAGAATGTACAGTATGGTGTGCAAGTCTGAATATGAATAACATCTAAATTGCAAAGTAAACTGCAAGCAGTCTTAAAGGGCACCTATTTCACTCTTTTTCAAGATTTAAGATAAGTCTTTTGTGTCTCCAGAATGTGTCTGTAGAGTTTCAGCTCCAAGCACCCATCAGATTATATATTATACCTTTCAGAAGTTTGTGTTTTTCAGCTGTGAGCATCTTGTAGCTGTTTTTGTGGCCTGTGCCTTTAATGCTGGTTCTCCCCACCCACTGTTCCCTCTGTAAGAGTGTGCATCAATCTCCGCCTCAGCTGCGTTAGACAAACAGCACAGTGACAGACATGAAGAAAGTAGATTTCATGTAATATTTGTGAGAAATACTACAGTAAGAGCTTTCCCAATGATTATTTTATGTATTTGTTGTGGAGTTAATGAGTCGATAAGAATGACGAGTCACACACAATGTCGTTACAAAGTTCACACAGCGCACGCGTTTAACTTTGCAATGTTTTTGCACGGCAAATGTGACAGGATACACGTTAATATCCACTGTTGTATGAACATCCATTATGTAAATGTACAAAATAAACCTGATTTAACGTCCACAAACCTGGATTGAGTTGTATTCATTTTTAATTGTACTGATATACGGCTGTGGTGATGAAGATGGTAAAATCGTTGTAATTCATTACAAACATGCACTGTTTTAAAAATGTTTTTAACTTGTAAAACTCATTCTTGATCACATTTGATGATGATTGATGATCACAGCGAGCTCAACAGATCTTTTTATCTCAGTTACTTTGAGCACGTCCATGTCTTGTTGATATGATTATACACATTACTATGGAGACATTTTTATAAGTGGTTGTTGTATCCCTCCCATTTTGAGGCCGTTGTGTTAGGCCTCAAAATGGGAGGGATTTAGATCCTATTTTAACGTCAGGAAATTAAAAAAAGACACTTTGACTTTATATCACCTCAATATGACTGTAGACACACTATACCTTCTGTCCAATCAGTTAACAAAAGATGACTCTCATCATAAGTGCCCTTTAAATGTGGATCAAAATTACCAGGATACGGTTTACCCAGGGTTTACAACGACCCAGTTTGAACTCTTCCTGCAATTGACCAAACCATGATATCAGTCCAAAATGTTTTAATAATAGCTCAAAATAGAATTTAACACACAGTCATCTAAATTATTTCAGAAAGTGGTATGTTGAATTGGAAATTCAGATTGACTTATGTACAGCTTTGGAGTGGGAAAAAAAGACCAATGATCAACAAATAATAATGAAAGGAAAACAATCTGAGGACGAGACAGTCAAGTTAGAGAGAGTGTCACTAAAACAGGAGGGCACATCAACCACAAACGGACAAAAATAAAGTAAGAAATCAAAGCAAACAAAGTTACTCTTAAATGACAGCCTGTAAAAAATGGATTTCCCCATATTTGAGAATATAAGAGTATAGTTCTTAATTCCCAATGCTGCTTTATTTCCTTTCCGGATAAAAGAGGGGCATACATGTGCCCTATAACCCCTCTTTTACTGGGTACGTCCTCATTAGTGTAGCTGTCCAGCAGTTAGAGCGATGCACATTGAATCGTCACGACACTGTTTAAGAAAGAGCCCATTTTGAATTCAATTTCACTTTTTTTTTACAGAAAGAAGAGTTAACGCTACCTTTCCATGAAGTGTTCCATTAGCAGCCTGACAGGACCCGTACATTTCATCAGTACTTAGAGAGATGAGATCTCTGACGTGCTTGCTTTGTATAAAACAGTGTGCATGGAGATGTGAATCTCTCCCCTGTCACCAAATGTTTGTCTTCATTGTTGGAAGGGATGGCATCATGGGGCTGTTCTGCACTTTTCTCTCTGACCCTTTCTTCTTGTTTGACATGTTCGAACAAAGAGGCCGACATATATGTCTAGGCTGCATGTGTGTCAACACTGGAACATCTGTTCACTTCGGTTGCTTTTCTAAGCAAGGCTTTGTCGTATTTTAGGAATGAGAGAACCTAAATATAGTCCAACGTCCCACTCCGAGCAGATTGGGCTATAAGTTTTTGACCCCTGTCAGATGTACAAATAAGTCCATATTTGGGTGACAAATAATTTTTTTCTTTTATGCACTGAAAACATTCCCTTTCTCTGAGATGGTGTTAACTTTGGAGCGTTCTCTTGGGGTCCTTGTACAGAGCACAATTTAACACACTGTTAAAGAGAGAGTACATACAACATTAGTTATACAACATTAAAGACACCTCCCTTTATATCAGCACTTTTCATAATGCCTGCTTTGAGATACAGTAGTCAGTTTGGTTTTCACCACAACAAGAAAAGTGAATTGTTGCCCACAGCCTGTAGATGCTTAGAAAGATTTAAATTCTGTGTTCAGTTCTTTAGAGTTTTTTACTATTTGTGTTCTTTCCCTCTTTCTGTCAGGTCAGCATTAAAAATATATAAGTACTTCTCTTTCTACAACCATTTGGTCTGTTATGTCACAGACTAATAAAGGTTGCATATAAACAGACTATATGAACTGTAATGAATGGCAGCACAGCTTTAGTGTCCTTAGTTGATATATTGTATGGGAATATATGAACAAATGCTTGTAATATACATATATGTGTTGTATCTGTTTTGTTACAAAATAAATACAAATATCTTTTTTTCTGTTTTTATACTATACTTGAAACTGGGTTGCTGTTATGTGAAGCAGGTCTGCAGCGCAAATTTCTAGTACTGTTTGTTTCAGACGTTCAGTGGCTTTGACTGTCATATGGTAAAGTGAAGTTTGTACTCCAGGGAATTTTTTGTCCATCCTTTTTGAATTCTCTATTCTGCTCAGCATGCCTCTTTTGTTAGCCCCTGAGCAACTTGCCCCAGCATATCATTTCTGAGGTCTTTTCCTCTGTTATCTGATAGGACTTTGCCTTGGTCCTGCTGATTCAGGCATTTTACTGGGATTGGAACAGTCATGAATGCTTTTGCCTCCTGAGTTAGAATAGTAGTGTGAGGTTTTTCAAACTCCATTATGTGTTCTTTCCAACTGAATGAGGCTCCCCCATGGCATGCTCTGGCTGCCAATAAAAGTAGAAGAGCTGAAACTGCCAACAGGACTGCTGGGGCCAGGTCTGGTAAGGGATCTGGCATTGACACGTCCTTGGTCCTTAGATGGACACATGAGGTGTCATTAGGCCCCAAGTGCAGACAAACTTTGTAATGAGTGCCTGGTTGCAAACGGGTTAGGTTGAATCTTCTGGTGCCAGCTAGAATTCGTGTGCTGTGCCTATGATGGTCTTCTAGACTCCCATTGGCCACCCAGGATAAATGGGCAGTAGGGACATTATGGCTTGCTCGCCAGCTCAGTAAGGCATACCTTTCTTTGACATCTTGAACTTCAAAACTATCCTCTCTCCTTTGAGTACTTCCTTGAATCAAGTTGCTTCCCTCCACCTGTAGAGTCAAGCTTCTAGTATCAGCCCCCACTAGGTTTTGTGCAACGCAAGTGTAGAAGCCAGCCTCTTCAGCAGTGACTCCAAAAATCTGTAATGTGCCTTCTGTGAGAACCTGATAACGTCCATAGCTGCTGGATGGAGTCAATCTCACGCCTTGGGGAATGACCCAATAGATATTTGGCTCTGGCTCTGCCAGTGCTCGACAGTGCAATGCTACATTGTCTCCATGTTTGACTTCAATGTAAGAGGGGAATGTGCTTGGGGCAATTAAGGGCAGGCAGCTGTCTGCCATCTCTCTGAATGAGACTTCTTTAACTCGCCGAGCTTTCAGCTCAGGAGGCTCAGAGCAGAATGTGGATTGAGGCTCAATGAAACGGACTGGCTTGTCATTGTCGGCTCCCACCCAGCGGATCAGGCAGTCACAGCGAATGGGATTGGAGTGCAAGCTGATTTCTTGAAGGCTGGGCAGCGACCTTACTGTCTGGCTATGCAGGGCACTCAAGGCATTACTGTTGAGCATTAAACTTTCCATACTCAACAACTTTTGGAAGGCCTGAGGGTGGATATAGGAGAGTCTAGGATTGTTTGTGATCTCCAGTTTGGTCAGTTCGGGTAAGTTTTCCATCGCTGAGTGCTCAATAGATATCAGCTCTTCCATGTTATTTAAGCCAAGCTCCTTCAGGTGAAGCATGTTTCGAAAGTCTCCCCTCTGCACTAGCTGAATGGGGTTTTTGTTCAAATCAAGAAACTTTAGACCAGGCAATGTCTGTAGTGCCTCCTTTGGAACTTTAATTAGGCTATTATCATAAAAGCTAATGCTCTCCAGATTTTGAAGACCCTCTAGCGCACGCTCAGAGATCTCACGCAAGCCCATGCCTGCCAGGACAAGACTCCGCAAAGATCCCAGTGGTTTAAAATTTAGGTCTTGGATAATCTCCACAGGGTTTCCGCCAATCATGAGCACCTCCAGTTGTGGCAAAGCATGGAACCAACGCTGGTCAATTACAACTAACCGGTTAGAATTGAGATGAAGCCTTAGAAGTCTATCCAGACCCTTGAAGCCCCCCGGAGAGATGCTTCGAAGCCTGTTGTGATTGAGGTACAACTCCTGCAGGTTAGGGAGACCAAAGAAAGCTGCTTCTGGGAGGTGTCTCAACTGGTTTTCCTCCATGTGTAGGCTGAGAAGAGCTGGCAGGTCAGTTATCCTCAGGTTGCGGGTACTGGTAAAGCTGTTATGGGAGAGATCCAACTCTGTCAGATTGACAAGGCCCTGGAGTTCACTCTGGTCCACAGAACTGATGAGGTTACTTTGCAGCCGGAGGGTTTGTGTCTCTTGAGGGAGGGAAGTGGGCAGCTGGATAAGTAGCAGGTCATTGCAGTCTACTGTAGGAGCCTCTCTGTACACAGACTGGGGGGAGTACCAGGGCTTGATTTGGCAGACACACTGGTGAGGGCAGGATACTCTCCATGGCATGGACTGAATAACCAGAGAGTTTGTAACTCCAAGCAGCAGATGCGTGTGCAAAAGGAATATTGCAATCTGTCCCATTTTCATAATTAAACCGATATAGTTTGATATAGATTCACTCTGAGCTGCACTCACTTTTGTCTGCTTTTAATACCAGTCTCGTACTTATCTCTCAAGTTCATGTGACAGGAAAGCCAAGGGTTTAGTTCAGTTTTAAGTATCGTCTAAAAGATGAAGCGAGCTGTTTCTTCATTTCCAGTCTTGTGAAGTAGTCACACGAGTATGTCAAAATTCCTTTTTTTTTCCTTTAGATGGCTCTCCACTCACTCTGTTGATCTTACATCATAGCACAGTAGAGTAGGTTTTAGACTTGGTTTAGGGGCACACCTGGAAAAGAAACAAAACAACAGTACTCAGTCACAAGAGAGATAACACAGAAAGTGTCATAAGATTTTAGAATTCCATTTGACAGAAAAAAAGCATGCTGTATACAGTAACTGCTGCTTATGTGTCAATTTTTGTTTAACTTTCGTTCTATAATTGTCCTTCTATCAATATCCCCTCACACTTCAGATAGTTTTAATAAATCTAGCATAGATTTAGATATTGTTTAGTCATTATATTTAGTCATTGTTATTTAATTGTTACTCTAAAGAATGTAGAATATCTAAGTTGCTATCAAAACACTTTGCATGCTTCTCAAGTCATATATTTGTCTTCTTAAGAGCTCTTCTGAATTAGTTCTGGGACATTCTAGTTGAATTTCTCTGCACGTCCCAAAGATAGTGGAAAATGACTGCTGTGAAAATACGAGAGAAATGCATGCTGAAATTTAGTGAGCCTAATTCATAGCTTAGGATTTAGCTCTGCAAATAATCAGGGCCCTGGTATTACTCATATGCTGGGGGCTTGTAAGGAAAGGGGGAAAATATGACATGTTTTTGGCTAAATTCACAAGATGCAGACTCAGAGGGGACATAAAAATGCATTAAGAAAGGAAACTCGGTCTGTGGTCTAACCTACTTTGTTTAAACTTTGTGACATGGTGTGTAGGGGAAATCTTTCAGCTGTCTACTTTGGATTTAGAACTTCTCTACTTTTGGAGAAGAGTTTAAACATTTTTCATAGTTAACTTTTGGAACATCAGTATGGGAGTTAATGCAATATTATTATTACATTACTATTTGCAATGCCCCATTGTCTGGTTTTGTTCCTGTTAGTAATATGTTCTCAACTACACTCAATCTTTGACACAAAGTTAATTGGAGTTAACAGTATATAACAAGTCTAGACAACAATGAATATTATGATTATTTTTGTCAGTTTTTATCACTTCACATTACCTTAACAATTGAACCATCATGTTTCATTTAGACATCAAACCTACACAGTAGAATGGCTGTAGTATACTTGCTCTGATGTAACATCCACCCTTCCCTTCCTCAAAGCTCTGCCACAGTAATCCATCCTTCTCCTGAATGCCCAATTAGTCCTAATATTCTCTCTGTCTCTCTTTCGTCCCCCAGGGATCTACCTGCTGGTTCTGAGACTATTTGTGCTTCCTCTTCACTCACTCTCATATATGCACGCTGGCGTGGAGGGATGGAAGAACGATCTATAGCTATCAGTGGGCCTGTGTGAGCACAGCCCGAGCGCTCCCCCATCAGCCATCAGCATGTGCACTTCACCTTCAAACTCATTTACAACGTGTCAGCTTCTCAAGCAGAAGCTTAGTCTCATGATGTACCGTTACCTTGGCCCAGCTGGTTCTAAGACATGTTGCGTTGTGAGGGTATCTTGAGTGCCCCTAATGCGAGGTAATGGGAGACGTTTACATGTGGGCTGCTCGCTTGTTTCATACTGGATAATGCATTTGCAGAGTTCACCTACTAATCTTCCTTTTCACTGCTTTTACTATAGCCAGAAAGATGCCGGCAAGGCTAGGCGAAGTAAGTGCAGGGGGCCAGTGATGAGCACCTTCATTTACCTCCAGAAGGTAGCAGCTGTTGTGGTGCCATGCAACAGGTGGTCCCATCTTGCAAGTACCATTTTATAGCCTGTAAATAAATGTGTTTTCACCTCAGAGCTGCTATAATGCCATTAGGTCTGGGTATCAATACAGATTTCTTGATTTAATTCAATTGTATGTCACAAGCTCTTTGATTTTGTATCATTTGGAGTACTCCAGAGCGCAGTCTGGAAAATGTGGTGGTAGGGCTGAAGTACTGATCCTGGTGGAAATATGAAGAAGGCATGATTGCTAGTCTGAGCCAAAGGGTGAAGCAGGATGTCTCGCTGGATGTTGAGCCAGACGGTCCTTACAATACCCCCCCACCTTTGCCTTATTACACTAAACATAACCCAACCCAACTGTTCCTCCCATTTTGTCCCGAGAAGTGGAGCTGAATGCCACTTGGTTCTGCAATGAGCACTACTTGCAATTAAGCACTAATATTATGCCTTAACCCTCATTTGCTTTGAATAGAGTTATATCAAGCTCTTGCCAAACTAAACTGTGGGTCTGTCAGGTCATGTTGGGTCAGTTGAAAAACATCAGCGTCAATGCAGGCATCAGCCAAATAGATCATTATAAGCAAATATCAGTGTAGTCACATGCCAATCATGTTTGTGCAACACCAGAGAATAGCGGAATGTCAAAATGAAGGAAAAAGTTTATCACAGTTGGTATTCCCCTAATGCTTTATGATCAGACTTTACACAGTGGTCCCTCGCTATAACGCGTTTCACCTTTCGCGGTCTCGCAGTTTGTGTGTGTTCTGCATCCTGATTGGCTGTAGACCATTATCAATCAATCTCCTTTGTGTCTCGTACAGTACAGAATGCTTTCAGCTTGCCAAATTAAAATAAATCTTCGATCGCTATCAGTGTGAGTTTCAATAAGGATGCAAAAAGGGTTTAACTGTCTGCAGCATGACCATCGTAAAGGGGTGACACACCAGATGTGCTGCGCCATGCAAACATAGGTTTCAGGGTACACACACCAGCGCCGCAAGTCGGCGGCACACGGTTCTTATTTCTGACCCACCACAGAGCGGCACCTGAATAATTTCATTTTAAATAACATGCAAATGTGTGTGTTCATGTTTACTTCCAACTGTCATGTGTACGGCACATCTTATGTGACCCCCTTAAGGAGGGAGTCTGCTTTCGCTTTGTGGATCAGTGACTGCAGTAAAAAGAACATTACGTTGGATGCCAACATTATCCAAACAAAAGCTAAAAAGCTTTATGAACCTTTTGTGACATACATGAATGTTTACGTCTGACAACAGGTTTTGATCTTTGGTTTAATTCTATAATATAATAGACTTATTTTTCTACGAGTGTTTAAACAAGAGAGAAAAGTGTGAAAATGTTAATGTCTGTCTGAGAAAAGTGTATAAAGTGTGTAGTGAGGGGTTTTACAGCCTTAAAACAACTATAATAATTGTAAAAAATAAAGCTCTGTACTTCGCGAATTTCGCCTATCGTGGGCTATTTTTAGAACGATAAACGAAGGACCACTGTATACTTCTTTTTATACACCACTACTGCTGCTACTACTTTTGTGTCATGGTCCTGGATATGATTGGCTGTCATCGTATGACGATCATGTCAGTGTGAAGCTTCAGAGCCGCCCTTCAATAAGCATTAATGTATATGCTCTGTGTGAATGGGGTGTAAGAACTAAGCACTGTTCACTAAGAACTATTTATATTTTTATTTTAACTTTGCAGACTTGGAATGGTTGGTGTTGATGTTGTATAGACCCAGAAGACCACTGGGCAGGGGTGGCCAAGTTGCCTAGTCCTGCAGATTTTAGCACCAGCCATAGTTATACATTCATAAAAAGCCAGTCAGTGACTACTAAAAACCTACAAGCAGATGAGTTTTTAGCAGGTTGGATCAAAATTCTGGACTGGAGTTTGCCACCCTTTCCATAGGATGTCTCATCCATGACTTCGATTTTAAAAAAGGTGTTCATGAGTGCTCCCATTGAAAGTGCTATCTGCTCCCTTAATAGACACTTAAACAGAGTCAAGCTCTGAACAAACTTCTACCTGACAGTCTAAGCATCAAGAAAAAGTGTGTATTGAGAGGAAAACCACAGGGGTTTAGGCTGGGGCTGTGTTTTTGATTCACTAAAAAGAAGCAGATTGAAGTATTGATGCTTTACAAAAGTAGTAATGAATGTGTTTCCAATGACTCCACATTATCCACTGGTGTTTTTGCAGTCAGATTCTGTGATGTTTGAAGAAGCTGGCACAAATGAGAATGAATGTGACACATGCTTCAATGTGGCTATGAAAGCTTCCTTTTCGCAATAATCGTCTTTTGTTGACCTTAACAAAAGATTTTGCAAGCTACTATTATCTTCCCTGGCAACAAAGAATGTAATGACAAGACATGCTTAAAGACGTATTTTGACACCAGCCTTTGATTTGACCCATGAAACATACAATCCTGTCACTACCCTGACAAATGCATCCCTACAAAAGCTCTGTCAGATTCTTTTCAGTGCTTTGTTTCAGTTCAATCACAATTAATGTTCTTGATTTGCTTTTCAGATTGCAGGGATTAACAGATTTTTACCAGCCTCATTTTTGTACAGGCCTGGCATGAACACTGAATGTGGAATGTACGAGCCACTTCTGGCTGTATGCTGATGCCTGGATCTCAGTGCCAAAGCTTCTTCTGTCCTCTCCTTCAGCGACTCATTTCAGAGCTTGACCGTGAGTAGAAAAGGCAAAAAAAAGTCTGTTTACTCTAGCAGTAATGCAGATTTGCCAGACTCTATGAATATTTTTTGTGGTTCCACACACCTGCAAATGATTGGCCAGTCCTCAAAGGTGGGTTTGCACATTGCATTAACGGCTGTTTTGGGTCAGACAGTATTTATGTTTGTTTCTTTTATGCCAAAGCAATAATTTCAAAGCCTGCTTTAGTTAGTTCCTTTGCTTTTTCAAGCTTTTATCTTATTGCACTCCATACCATCACAATATATACTTGTCCGCTTATCATGGAACTATTTATCAAGCTATTTTGCTTTGAACAACAACAACCCAAAAAAAAAGAAAAGTTTATTCTGATTAATGTTTCATCAAGGGACTGAATTGACTGGCAGTATTCATCATTTATGAAGCATGCTTCAGGTTATGAAATAAAAGAGAATATCTGAACCGATGTAGAATCCATAAATTGTTATGGGTTTGTAATGAATGATTTTGAATGGCCCTTCTCTCTTTCACCAGAGTGCAGAACAATCTACAAAGAGTGAATGATGTTCAATGATCCTGAGAGTCTTAATTCAATTAAAACAAGACTCAAAGGAAATTTAAAAAGTTGTCTTAGCTCAAACTTTAATTCTTAGCCCAGTTGCATTCATCTTTGCATATGTAAAGCATCCTCATAGTTAATGTAGTATACAGTAGTTGTATTATTTACATTACATAAAAAACCTAATATTTCTTGGCCAAATTATTCCAAATGTGTATGCTTGAAAAGTGCACATGCAATTTTTTTGTGTGTCCAGTGCAGTGCAATTAAATTAATTGTCTATCATGGCAAGAATGATCAAAATATCTAAATATGCCTAGAGACCAATGTTATTATAGTGAACAAAAATAAACAAAAAACCAAAACTAGAATTTAAAAAATATTAAATAAATCTGAATCATAAAAAAACAAACCTAGAACTAACTGAAATTGCATTGTGTACGTACAAAACTAACTAAAATTATAGCAAAAATGTCCTTTGTTTTTGTTTTTGTAAATGTATTTAATACACACTGTAAGCCTTTTAAAAATAAATCTATTTACCTCACACTGCTAGGTGTTTGACCGAACAGCAGCTCAGAGCCTATAATCCTAATGCCATTGGCTAGATCAAGCCGGCCCTCCTCCAGTCATTCTCGCTATTGCTCCAGCGACAAAAACAACGTTTGGTGGACATGACAGCAGCCTGGTGACAACATTAAATATGACCTGAGTAGACACATTTGTGCCCAATAATGGGTTTTATTTTTGTATTAGTAATCGCAATTGCAAACAAATCCTTCTTTTTAACCGGATCTTCTAAGTGAACCAGTTGAACTAATTCATCAAATCGAACTGGATCATTTGAAACAATTCCCATCTCCAGTAACGTTAAGCACTTATCCACAAACAACTTACTTTTTGCAAGCCTGATACTCCTTCTGACTCGAAATAAACCAATATATACTGAGTTATTCAGTTATTAGAACGGTACACTAAGAGCAGATTTGAGAAGCGCTGAACCAATAATACTGCGCATGCGTGATTTAGTGAACCGAACACAAACATGAAACACTGCTGTGACTGAACTAAACTTGAACAACTGCAGCACAGGTAAACCGAGGGCTTAAATGAGAGGATCTGGCAAAACGCAAGTTTTGTTTTCAAAGTTTCAAGTTTATGTTTTTGTTTTCATAACAGAAAGTCGTAATGGAATTGAAATAAGTGAATCATGCTTCATGTGCATTGCAAAGCATAATTGTATATAACTTTTCAGGTCTTGGTGATGTTTTATCTAATTTAAATTATGATTGCTGGCTACACAATTTTGATATGTTGAGTCCAAACATGGGAAGATTGTCACAAAAGATCCGCTTCGCATTAAAGATATGAACTTCCCATCAATATTGTGTATCTAACCTCAGAAGCAGCCTTGCACACATGTTTTACTTAAGGCTGCTATCTTGTGGGCTGTTGTATTTGAATTTGAGGATGGGTAGGTGGTGTGTTCTTGTGTCCAAAAAAAGTAGCCTATCTTTGGTTGAGTGTTCTTACACAATATTTATTTGTTCTAATGATTTTGAATCTTGCACCTAACAAATATCCTAATTTACAAAAAAAAAAAAACTAAAACTGAAACTGATAAAAACTAAACTAAAACTATGCAAATTCAACTTCTAAAAACGAATTAAAACTAACCGAATTTGAAAACAAAAAGTCAAAACAAAATAAAATAATAAAATAAAAATTCAAAAATAAAAACGAAGGAAAAATTCTAAATTTTTTTAATCTTATTTAAGCCTTCTGAATATCTGTTACTTTTGCTTTTTTTCTTAGCATTAGCAGCACCTTTTATTATTAAACCAACTTTGGGTCAAATATGGAAAAAAAAATATTTTAAGTAATTTTTTAAATTACATTTAACTGACATTTTAACCCCACTGTTGTTTAATTCTGTATTTGACCCAGAATTGGGTTAATACAACCCAGCAATTTTCATCTTTAAGGTAGTAGTTTTGTGTATTTTTTTCTGTCTGAGTGTGTGTGTGTGTGTGTAACATTGGAATTCAACGGAAGGTCTTAACTGTCTGTCTCCTTCTGCTTTCACCTGCGCTGACCTTGCCAGCCTATTTTCTGCCAACTCTAATATCAAGCTCCGACAGCACAACCTGCCTCTGCTGCCACACATAGTGTGTCTCTCTGCTTTTCAAAACTTTAGTTTGACCCCTTTTGCTTCCAGTAGCACTCACTTTACCTGGAGTTACTGACACAGAGTCCATCAGCATCACTTTAGATTAAAAAGACAAGAGGACACAGAATTGCTGCCAATGACCACATCACAAAATAACATCATAGAAGGTCTTAGCTCATGAATAATATTATATTATAATTTGCCATAATATTTTATTAAATAAATGTCATTCTGAACATTATGAAAGGGATACATTCCTACGCTCCTATCAGTGGATAAATAAAAATGCAAAATGTTTATTTGTAACATTTTTCAATTGAATATGAGGATACAAGTTTTGTACTGCCCTATTAGAACATTTCATTTAATAAAACTGAAAAATACATCAGTCAGATAGCCATTTTTGCAGAGAGAACAAGAAAACTGATAGATTGGAGCATGGCAACTGTGTTCAAGGAAAAAAAAATGTTGCCGCTGTTACTTTTCTCCACCATAACAACTATGCAGCATAAAAATACATTCCAGCACCACTCGTAACAAACTGACAAAATCAAACCTCCTGCTCAGCAATTCGAGTTGCTTGCTTTGTGTTACATGGCATAATCAGAAATTCATTACGCTGTATGGTGGGAAAAAAATCTGTCATGGCAGACGGAGACTCTTAATCCTCATAACACATTTGGGTCTGACATGTTCTTAAAACTGTATATCTTTTTTTTTAAATAAGGGAATAGAAATTTGCAAGTGCTTTAACAATCTTTCAGCACGCATTGTATACAAAGATGTCTTACAACTGCTTTATTAGAAATATTTATTGTTTAATCATGTATAAAGTTACAAAGCTTTGTTACAAAATGTGTCAAAAAACCTAAAGCCTTTTCCCTGGCCTTTTCCTCTCATCCCACATATCTTTGGGTTGAGTAGTGACAAACGGTTGCATCATATCTTATATTAAATTATATTATATTTTTCATAAGAAATTGAAAGTTATTATATTTGTTAAACTGATTATAATTATTTAATTGAAAGTTAACAAAAGTAAATCAAATTTTTTTCTGCTGGAAAAAAACCTTCAGACTGATATTTCTGTTTTATCATTTAAAAAAGATGAAGAAAAGTAAAGTTCGTAAACGAGTTCGTAGACAAATTTTATTGTGGCATGAGAAAACCTCGTCTGAGAGTTTGAAGTAGTTTAAAAGTAAAATAAAAAAAAATTGAAACTGTAACTACAGCCCCCCTTTGAATTTGTTTTTCTTTTTTAAAAAAATCCCAAATTATGTTTAACAGAGCAAGGACATTTTCACAGTATGTCTGATAATATTTTTTTTTTCTTCTGGACAAAGTCTTATTTATTTTGGCTAGAATAAAAGCAGTTTTAATTTTTTTAAAAACCATTTTAAGGTCAATATTATTAGCCCCTTTACTGTATTTTTTGTAGTCTACAGAATAAACCATCATTATACAATAACTTGCCTAATTACCCTAACCTGATTGTTACTAGGCGGTTGCTAGGTTGTTGCTAAGGCATTGCTAGGTGGTTTCTAAGGCGTTGCTAGGTGGTTGCTAAGGTGTTGCTAGGTGGTTGCTAAAGTGTTGCTATGTGGTTGCTAAGATGTTGCTAGGCGGTTGCTAAGGGGATGCTAGGTGGTTGCTAAAGTGGTTGTTAAGGTTTTGCTAGGTGGTTGCAAAGGTGTTGCTAGGCAGTTGCTAAAGTGCTGCTAGGTGGTTGCTAAGGTGTTGCTAGGCAGTTGCTAAGGTGTTCTAGATCATGGCTAGGTGGTTGCTAGGGTATTCTGAGTGGTTGCTAGACTGTTGCAAAGGTGTTCCTAGGTGGTTGCTAAGGCATTGCTAGGGGGTTGCTAACATGTTGCTAGGTGGTTGCTAGGATGTTCTGAGTAGTTGCTAGGTGGTTGCTAAAGTGTTGCTAGGTTGTTGCTAAGGTTTTCTAGGTCATTGCTAAGGTGTTGCTAGGTGGTTGCTAAGGTGTTCTGAGTAGTTGCTAGGCAGTTGCTAACATAAATTAGCATGGTTCTAGTATGAATTTGCATTTTTCCAGCATAAATTAGCATGTTTATAGCACAGTTCTAGTATGAATTAACATGTTGCTAGCATGTTTCTAGTATAAACTAGCACGTTGTTAGCATAAATTTAGTATGAATTAACATGTTGCTAGTATGATTGGTATGGGACCAAGTCGGAGCACTCACTCTGATCCCCCAGGCTTTGCGATTGGTTGGGGGAAAAATTGCACCAAAAAAACTAAACCATTACAAGTGGCTTAAGATTGGCAAGCAAAATTCAGGACATTGCAACCTGTAGAACCTGGGACGTTAAAAAAGTATGATTGGTATGTCATTAGTATATTTCTAGTATGGATTAGTACGTTGTCAGTATGAATTGGTATGTTGTTAGTATGTCCAATGTAAAGTCAATGGCAGTTTTTTTTTATAATGGAAGTCTATGGGACAGTTGCTAGGGTGCCATAAGTGGTTGCTAGGGTGTGGCTAGTAAGTTGAAAGGTCATCAGTGATTGGCAGATTGGTAGTCTCAGAAAACTGTAAGTCGGATCAGTTGGAAAAGATCTAGCAACTTAATTCAGTATAGTTTGGAGGTTTAGAGTTAGTTTGGTGGTTGTAGTATGAACGGTCTAGGAGGAGATGCGTTCTTAACATAGTCTAAGAAGAAGATGGAAGAATAATACGTTTAAGTAGTATAACAGTATGTTGGCTTTCTTAAGCCACCATAATTAATGATACATGGTGATCATTTTAAATTATTTTCATTCCAAAGAGATTAATAAATATAATACTCAGATGACTGAGAGAGTTTTAGTTGAAAAATCTAAGCTATTTTACAAATTATTCATGTTAGATACATAACTACAGTCAATTATATAAATATATTTTTAATCCATTATGAGTGTTAAATATTGTCTATGTTCACGTCCCATTCAAAGGTGACCCATGTTTCCCATATTGTACAAATTTACTGCTTTTACAGCATCTGCTTGTGTTTACTTAGTTTAAAGTAAACCCATTCTTTGCAAGAGTTTGTTTTCAAGGTATTTGCACACACACACACACACACACACACACACACACACACACACACATAATTTATGCATTCGCAAGCTTGGTTTATGCCAAAAAAGTGAGATCCACACCTGGTTTTGCTAACCCTTGAGACAAAGAAGAAAGCTTTTGAATAATAACAAGAGCAACAACACCTGAAGCAGAAACCGCACAAGTTAATTGAATATTCCTCTTTTTTTCCTCAGAAGAGGCTGATATGAAGCACAGAGAAGAACCCTTGAGCATGCTAGCATTGGATTTACCCACGGCCATCCGAAAGCAGTCATAAACATCGCCCTGGTGTGGTTGGCGACTCAAAGCCAGGCTAATCCACCATCGCCGCAGATGGAATCTGATTGGGGATTTTCATCTTGTTATCTTTGCCTTCATCGGCGTAAGTCTGCTTTGCCAAGGCTTTAGGCAATTCCTTTAGGGAATGGTAGGGTGAGCCTGCTTTGTATTATCATGACTTCAAAGGAACTTCACTGCAGCCTAAAAAGGGCCCTATATATTTTTTAATTCTCTGATTAGACACATGACTTGGGATGAGGCCCCTGAAGTGCACCAGCATTTATAGAGAAATGAGTGGGCTGTTATTTAATGGTGCTTCTGTGGCCTACATCTTTGACCACGATGCATTTCATTTAGTTCCAGCTGTTTTTGAATGTAAGAGCTTGTCCTGTGTCAACAACCCCTAATAGTGTTTCATAAGCCTCTCTGTGTAATTGGAGCACATACAATGGAGTCTTTTAGAGAGTAAGTAAAAAAACATGTTTTTAAAAGTATTACATTTCATCCAAAAAATTTACAGTACAAATTAGGTCTGCACAAAATATCATATCAGCATTGATATTGCAATGTGCGCACATGCAATAGTCATATCGCAAGATAAGCAATGTTGAGTCTGAATTATAGTTGAACAGGAGCTACAGAATTGTATTTAATTACTGTACAGTATTTATACAGAACATACGATTTATGCAAAAAAAAATCTTACTTAAAATTCATGTCTAGTTTTTAAACCTTAACTTTGCTGATGTTAATTGTAATGCAACAATGCGCACCTTTTGTAAAGCTGCTTTGAAAGGATAATTATTGTGAAAAACGCTATACAAAATCAACTTGAAATGAATAATATATCCAAATATAATATATATCCAAATATCTACATTTTAAAGCGAAAACAAGATTATTTTAATTATCCCACTGGCAGATAACTTTGCTTGATTTAAGAAAAAAATCATTTTCCCCTCAAGTAGAAAAACAAAACACATTCATATCACAATATGTATAGCAGAAAAATTAAATATCGCAATATCAGATTTTTCCAATATCGCGCAGCCCTAGTACAAATACATACAAGTTTTTATGTCATGCTAAAATTACTTGAGAAACATAATTACATGCATTATACTTTCTGAAAAATGCCAAAATTCTGTAATGTTAAGTAATTTTAAGTACATGTTGTTACATTAAATAAAATACATTATATAACAAAAATATATAAAAATATAAATATGAATTTATATTATTAATAAAAAATAATATATATATATTATATATAAAAATAATATTCACTTCTTCATTTACAAATGTTTACATTATTGTACTGTAAAATAAAAAATAAAAAAACCTTAATCAAACCCTTTTGCAGCCTATCCCAATTTCCATCTTTTAAATGTAATTTACATATAAAAGCAGGGATGTTGATTGGTAATCTATAATGTCACTGTCTACAAATAATCCTCCATATAACGATACTTTTATACATTATGCATTTCCCTAAAGCAACAAGTTAAACGGACAGTTTGAACATATTATCTCAATTTGACAGATTATCACATTGATAATCTATTAAAACCACTACAAATAAACATAATATGTGAACACAAATACCCATAGAAGTCTTTATCTAGCAGCTTTTTTGTACTCGATAGCAGCAAACTAGGAAATGAACAAGAGTTATTCCATCCTTACCGCAGGACACAAACCACCCCACCCCACCTGCGTCTCAGGAGAGTGTCGTATATTCTCATTCACCTTCCTGACGAATATTGACCTTTGTAATAATTAGATGAGTGCTGCGGCAGCAACTTCCTTGCAGCTTCCCTTCAGAGCTTCACCCCGTACACAGCTAAAGAAAGTGTGGTCTGGACCAGGTGTTTGTTTATTCGGTTTAAATGTGTCTTACACTGCCCTCCAGTAATATCAGCATCGTTGGTAAATATGAACAAAGAAAAAATGACTATATTTAACATTTCAATCTTTTGCTGAAAATATGAACTAAACAACTCTCATTTAAACATTTGAGCTCTGTTAAAGGCATAGTTCACCCAAAAAAGAAAATGATGTCATTATTTACTACCCCTTTACTTGTTACAAACCTATTTGACTTTCTTTCATCTGTTTAACACAAAATAAGATATTCTGAAGAAAGCTGAAAGCCTGTAACCATTGACCTCCATAGTAGGAAAAAGTATGGATACTATAAAATAAAAAAATACCATGGAAGTCAATGGTTACAGGTTTTTTTTAAATATCTTGTTTTGTGTTTAGCAGAAAAAAAGAGAGTCATAAATGTTCAACATCACACAAAAATGAGTAAATATAATTATTTTTCATTTTTGAGTGAACTATGCCTTAAAATGTGTGTGCAGAATTTTGGCACTCCTCTGAATTCCTTTGAGCTGAATATTTTTTAAGTATATTCTCAACGATATTTTACCGTTTTAGTGCACCTGAATGAATAGAAACAGGAAATTGTTCAGAATGACAGAATGACCTCCTGTTTCATAGAGCTATAAATACAAGGCAACATCAATACGAGGTCATACTCACTAATTCAATGGCTAAGACCAATGAAGAGAGCTGTGATTTGTACGAGGAGGACTTAAAGCTTCACAACATGGGAAGTGGCTAGAATATAGATCAAACATTGAAATGCCAGTTTCCTCATTCAGGGCAATAATGAAAAAATTCCAGCCAATGTTAAGTGATAACTTTAGTGATAATAAAGTCAGTTTCAAGGAAAGGCTGTTCACTCGGCGACCATATTTGCAACAACTCCAGGCTGTTCACCCAATACCAAGTCCTATCTAAACAAATAAGAGGACTCCTGAAGTCAAATTACAAATTTCAAGTTAACAACAAAACTTGGAGTGACCTGCCCCGCTGCGTTTATAGCTTAAGTTCTGATTACGTTTAAAACATGTTATTTAGCGCCAGCTACTGCACTTACGCAAAGATTGATGTTGTGAAATACTTGCCAATCTCACTTATGACTATTTCAATGCTAATCAGATGACACTGTTACAAAAGCTGAAAGAATACAAACAAAACCCAAAGCAGAAACTGAAGGACGACACTGGAAAAAACACGATATGTAATGGGAAATAATGCAATGTCATTTTTTTTATAAGACTAGGGCGAGCATGCACAGGCCACAAAATGATTGTCGTAACCAATAACCGAAGCCGGTTACAAAATAGTGCTGGTTTGCTCTCAAAACATTACTTCATAAAGCTTCCAAACTTTTAAAAAAATATTGTTGTTTCCAATCAGAGGTGCAAATTATAACTAGGTTGAATGTGATATGTGTAAATGGGGCTTCTTTACATCATAACTGTTTTGATGTAATGGTTCAGCTAGTTTTTATCTGATCTTGGATAAGTTTGTAGATATTTTAATGAGACATTTGTAAAATTAAAAAGAATAAAAGTTAATAACAGTTAATAGTGTCTTGTTTGCCTGTTTAGCAGACCCTACAATGGAACAAACATTATGTAAACCTTGAAAAAGTATGATTTATGAGCAAATTATGCAGACACAATTCATTTAAGTTAATTTTATAGGTTATACTTTCAATTAAAGTTTGCAAAATGTTTGAAAATGTCAATTGTAATGCATCTTTTGACAGTGTTGCATTTACACAGGTTTGACCCCACCAGGGGTCCTTAGCATGTGGTGTTTTGAATGCTTGGAAATGTGAATCATTTTGAGAAGCACTAGTTTTGTTTTAAAGCTTTGTTTCTCCCATCGTTAGTACAAACAAAGAGCATAGAATCTCCAACAGGCGACACTCTAGTGCAATTTGGGAAACAGCCACTAGATGGTGCGCCGGCCATTTTGAAATGAAAATTCCAATAGAACAACAGCATATTATAAGTCTGTTAAATAAACTATTAAAAGTGCTGATGATTGTGATAGTAAGTGTTGTGTTGTCGTCTTTCAGATTGTATCTCAGCTTTAATGCATTTTTTAATAAATAAATAAAAAACTAAGCAGCTGCTTGTCATTGCGACAGCAAAAGGATCCAATGGGCAGCTGATTGCTTTCACTCCTAAATGGCGGAATCCGGGGCTGTTGCTGGGCACTGCTATTGAGTGTCGCCTCTTGGTGATTCTGAGCTCTTTGGTACAAAGTTAAAAGATTGAGAATTGGCTAATTTGACTAGAAGGTGGGACTTCCTTCGTTGTGGCGGCCATACTAGGCATTGTAATGTACTCCATTTATAGTGATGCGAGTGAACCATCTTTGTATATCTACAGTTTTGGTGTTATGAATCAGCCTAAAAGAAACAGTGTGTACTGTCTCTTTCTCTATGCGCTGTCAGGACAGTGGTTTTATTGACAAAGAAATCTCCAAGAATGAAAGTGACTAAACAGAAGTTTAGTTGGATCATTGTGTCAGAAAGTCTCCAAAATTACAATCCAACCTCACCTACAACACCATAATTAATTTGGAAGGCTTTCAAGATACAACCCTCTACTCTCATCTATAAACAAATTCAGCATCTTCAGTTTTTCTTTGCTTAATATTTTGAGCAAAAGGTAAAACAAAACGTTTTTCCATCCTATTCTCATATTCAGCAGGGGTGCCAATATAAGTATAGGGCACAGTGTGTTATAGTAATAAAAGTTGTGATATTTCTCTGCTCTGTGTGTCTGTTGTTCGCCTCTGCAGAGCCGCCGTCATTTATTTCTTGGAAGGAGCTATTGCAGTGCTCGCTGCAGAGTTGCCATGGAGATCTGCCTCCGTCTTTCACAAGGTCAGAGTGAAAGTTGAAGGAGCTCTGCATAACAGGTCTGCTCCTGCACACTGCTTAACTCTGCACATCATGGCTCTACAAATGATCCATCACCTCACCACACAAATACACCTATTTAACATTTATAGACTGTTTTTCTGTTCCATGTTTTTCTTACTTAGCTGTTGAACAGGTTGTTAGAGCTAATATGAACAATCTTAATGCATTTTTTTTGTTCTTTTAAGAGATTTCATACTCGTTCAGAAGCTGTTTTGCTTTTGTAACCTGACATTTAGTGACAACCTGACACTAAAAAACATTGCTAGTTTTTAAAATGATCTGTTGTTGTGCAGAAATAATGTTTTTTTAGCAGATTTTTTTTAAATGTTTAGAGTATTTAGAATTGGTCTATTAGAGATTTTAGAGAAATATTGCAAAGCAGTTCAAATAGTTAATTTTAAAATAAGCTTTTATGATGCAAATATAAATTTTTTAACAGATTTTTAAAATGTTTACAACATTTAACATGTTTATCAGAGATATTACAGAAATATTGCAACAGGTCAAATTATTTGCATTTAAACAAGCTTTGCGTAACAAATATGCCTTTTTAGTGAAGTTTCACAAACTAATTTCGAGAGGAGCACGTGATATAATTGACTGCAGCTGGTCTCTCATCTACTATCATTAGTTAGCCAATCAGATTAATCCCAGCTCACTATAAGTAGCCTAGTAAAAAAACTACTCCCTTACCTTTGTTTTCCGAAGAAACCCCCCCATCCACCCTTCTCCTCATTTCTTCCTTTACCATAGGGAGCTCTTGAGAACCACCTGATCTCGTACTCCCCTTACTTGCTCTATCGACCAGGCTGGAGCCCTGGGCTTAATCATCTCTGAGCTCAGGGTTTTCTCCCGGGACAGCATGCCAAACCTGCTAACATTTGTCAAACAATATCTAAGTGTGAACTCTTGAAGCTAATTTTGTAAACGTTTATAAACATAATCATTTAAAACCTGTTCACAACCCATTTGTTTATTCTGTTTAAAGTACACTGCCCTCTAGTAATATTGGCACCTTTGGTAAATATGAGTAAAGAAAAAATACTTTATTTAACATTTTGAGCCCCATTATATACCCGGCGTGTGTTTGGTGAGATTTGTTGCTATTTTCAGACCAGCGCAACTCTAATTTTCTAATTTGGCGCCACTTGTGTACTCATGGGTGTTCCAGTCTAAAAAGGAAGTGTGTTATGGAGCATTGTTGGCACGTTGCTATTTTGAGGAACTGAAATAGACCGCACCATTGACCACTAAAAGCTGGTCTAAAGTCCAGCACAGAGCATGTTAATTATGCGCCTATGCAGGTCAAAATGCTTTAACATTGCTTAATACACACAGGATGTACAGCAATACACAAATATCTTTACATATGAAAAAAAATCTAAAGATTAAAATGTTACAAAATTATTATTTTCTAAATAAATATAAAAACCACTACCTCCATGCCTTTTTCATCTCTGGGACTTTTTTTAGTTTATTCATGACAATTTGCATTTGTATAATGTTATTATTATTATCAGTATTATTTATTATATGCATATTTATAGTTGTTTTAATAAAAATAAGTTTATATAAGTTTAGAGTTTTGGAGACGTATGCATCACCATATGAGCCATAAGAATAGGACGCGTGTTTGGATATAACTCAGTTTTTTTTTTTTATTGTTCATTTACTCATTTGATGGAAATTAAAACTGAATTTAGTAATAGTTTTGAAACAAATCTTTGCGCTTAACAAACAAAATTAAATATGTAGGCTAATGGATGTCTTTAGTTGAGTAAGTTTCCACCGTTTCCTTATCTACAAAAGTAAAGGAGTTCAGTAAAGAGTAAAAGTAAAGTAAAGAGAAAGTAAAGAAGCCGAATGGAGGAGGCTCGTTCTTTATCCTCGCACTGCCAATAGTTTGTTTTCTCACTAGTGAAGTGTTCAGTTTTTTTCACTTACAAAATCTGCTATGTAAATAGCAAATGGCCATGGCCCAATGCAACTCACTGGGAGATGAGTCTCTGATTGGATTTTATGCAGGTTATGCTCAAAACACACCCATAACTCATTAAGAGATTAAGCACAACCTTATTAGACCATGCGCTGGGGTGCAAAGCGTATTTTTCCATCCTTAAAATAGCAAAAGTGGATTCGAACATGCCCCTTAATGCTTTTGCGCAATGTGATTTTGACTTTGAGCCTAGATCATTAAAATAGAGCCCTTTGATCTTTTTCTGAAAATATGAAACAACTAAACAACTCTCATTTATACATTTAACTTTTGTTAAAGAGATCGTTCACCCAAAAAAAGAAAATTCTGTCATTACTTACTACCCCTTTACTTGTTACAAACATATTTGACTTTCTTTCTTTCTTCTGTTAAACAAAAAAAGAAGATTTTCTGAAGAAAGCTGAAAGCCTTTAACTATTGAGTTCCATATAAGGAAAACGTATAGATACTATAAAATAAAAAAAAAATACAATGTAAGTCAATGGTTACAGGTTTTCAGCTTTCAAATATATATTTTGTGTTTAGCAGAAAAAAAGAAACTTATAAAGGTTTGACACCACACAAATCATTTGCATTTAAACAATCTGTTGTGTAACACATATGCTTTTTAAGCTACTTTTATAAACATTTATTAACCTAATCATTTAAAACCTGTTCACAACCCTTTTTACTTTTTTAATCAGACTCATTACAGAAATATTGCAAATCAGTTCAAAAGACATATTTTTAAATAAACTGTCTGTGTCACTATACAAAATACACTTTTTTAGCATATTTTGACATGATCATATTTTTTCCCAATATCTTTAACTTGACAATAAACATGCTGTTACAGTATTTGTCATTAGCACATTTAGTTTACAATTTAAAACCCTTTCAAATTGAATTTTACTTTCATAATTAGACACATTACAGAAATATTTCAAATCCATTCAAATAATTTGTTTTAAATTAACCGTCCTAAAACAAATATACTTTTAAGCAGATCTTATTGAACATATAGACAAAATTGTGCCTTTTGTTTCATATATTGCTGACAAACTGGATGCTTTTATTGCACATTTTATTCATTCTATTACAACATTTAAAACCTGTTCACAACTCAGTTCTACAATATATAGTCAAAATATATAGTCTTTCATTCACTCTTTCCTTGTAATTGTCAACTTCATCGAGTCATTTAGATTCTCTGTGAAGGCCAGATTTTATGCTGTACTCCAGAGCTAACAATGTTTGATGACAGAGAACTGACAACCTAAACTGGCATTTTTCATCAGAGGTTTCACTAGTATCCAAGCATGAAAGAGATAGGAGTTCTGGATGGAGATGCAGAACGACAGCGGGCCTTATCAAACACTTTCTCTCTTAAACCACAGCCACTTTGACTCATATCCAAATTAAAGAGACATCTTTTGACTTCTATCCCTGTAAATGTTTAAGAACGAAATGACTGAAAGCTGAAAAAAACAGCACTTTTTTTTTTGATTTTGTAGTTGAATAGTATGTGATTATATGCCTACACGGAATATGACCCTCAGAAGTCTGCAGATTTTTGATCCCATCATTCGTCTATTTATTTATTCCTTTAAAATGTACATGAATATAGTTTTATTAAGTTTTTTATACTAATTTCAATAATATTATTTGATATTATGCAAATGTTTAGATCAGGGGTACCCAACCTTTTCGTATAAAGGGCCAAAAGCAAAATATCTTTCAGAGCCGTGGGCCGAAGGTAAATATTCTAAGCAATATGACATTAAAGCTGCTATGGGTAATTTCATTGCAGTGTTGCCATGGGTAATTAATGGATAATTTATTTCATAAGATTTAAAAGTAAGTTAAAAAATATATATATATTTAAATCATATTAACTAATGCAGTATAACATTTAAAATGATAACTTATTGCAATAATAAAAATATTCATATTATAACACAGTGGAGTTCAATGATTAATACACTAGTCAAGCAGAAGCTCCCATTGCCTTGATTTGTCTATCGGGTGACAGTATGTACATTTAAACAAAATCTGATTCATTTACACCATTTAATTAAAACATTTAATTTCAGTTAGCTTTTAACAATAAAACAAACAAACAAATGGTTACATTCGGTTAATTTAAATGACAACCTCTAAACCATTCTTCCTTTCTTCACCCGCAGGTCCTAGTTTGGGCATCCCCGGTTTAGATCATTTATATACACTACAGTTTGTAAAGTAATAGTTTCTCTCTTTCGGTGCTCAAAAACATAAAGGGAACACTCGAACAACACAATGTGACTCTGTGTTCTCTTTATTTTTCATTCATTCATTTTCCTTCAGCTTAGTCCCTTTTATTTATCTGAGGTCGCCACAGCGGAATGAACCGCCAGCTTATCCAGCATATGTTTTACGCAGTGGATACCCTTCCAGCCGCACCCCAGTGCTTAGCTTGTTCAACTCACCTGTAGCGCATGTCTTTGGACTATGTGGGAAACCGGAGCACCTGGAGGAAGCCCACATGAAAATGGAGAGAACTCGCAAAGAAATGCCAACTGGCCCAGCCAGGGCTCAAACCAGTGACGCTCTTGCTGTGAGGCGACAGTGCTAACCACTGAGCCACTGTGCCACCCTTTTTTATTTACTTGAGTAGTAAATTATAAAGGTCCTGCTATAGCTTTATCAAACAAGAGATTATAATTACAGTAGATTTTGATAGTAAACTTTAAATAAAAGTTATTATTTTTTATTGTGTTTTACATTATCCTACACTCACAAAATCATTCTAAATAAATCTGCAGATTATAATTTGGTTTTAAATAAAATTCTGTGTAGCAATAAAAAAAAGAGTTCTGTCTGGCCCGATATAACTCTTCTCAGTTGTTTTTAGTTCAAAGATACAATGTTAAGTATTTGTTTCCGTTACAGAAGAACTCTGGCCTGGGGTTTTTCATTAATGAGAAAGCCTTTCACACGTGGAGTAAACATCGTCCTCCTGTATTTCATTTTTTATATTTCAGGAAAGCCCTGCAGTGTTTCCTGAATACTGTATGCATGTTCTTGATCAGCATTTTCACACTTATTCTTAATTTCTTCTTCTTTTTTGGATGCTGATTACATTTTCTCTCTCACCAAATGTGAAAAGAGGGCAGTGTTATTCTGTAAATCTGTTGATGTCCTGACATTTCATTTTTTGGTTTTTCTTTCAGTCTGTTAAGAGCTGAGGTGTTACTGAGAGACAGATGGATATGGCAGAGAAAGTGAAACTTGAATATACAGGGTAAATCGGGGGTTAAATTGAGCTGGAGCAAACCAGCTCAGTGCTCCATCTCTATTTAGCGGGCGTGCTCGCTCAAAAAAATCCTTCATTACATTACATTAAACATTACGCCTCTAGTCAGCAGTGGTCAGTTTTCCATTCCAGTGGAATCATAGAGGAGGGAAAAAAAGGGAGAGAAACATGCTCACCAAAAACGCTAAGTTTGTTGGATAAAAAAATAATTTGATTTAATTCCAATGCAAAATCTAGACATATTTTTTTTAGTTTTGATATTTCTACATTTTCAACAATAACAATAATAACTTTGTGTAACAAATATGACTTTTTTTTTTACCAGATTTACTAATTGTTTCATTTAAAACCTGTTCACAACACATTTTATTGTTGTAATCAGACATATTACAGAAATACTGTTTGATGATATTAGTTTTTAAATAAGCTGTCACCATACACATCATTTTCAACTGCAGTTATCCAGTCTTTGCCATGAATAATCAGAAATCATAATTATATGTTGAATTATTGCTCAAACTAAAAATTGCTCAATGTTCATAACATTTGTGCTGTTTAGAATCATTATTTTGCAGTCATGAAGGCTATTTGATACTTTGATAAGTAGAAATGTTGAAAGATTAGCATTTATTTGTTATAATATTTTATATACTTTACTATCAATTCAGATCAATGCTAAACATGTGGAAATGGTGTTAGTGAGACCAGCAGGGGGCGCTCAACCTGCGATCTGTGTGAGTCCTAATGCCCCAGTATAGTGAGGAGGATACTATATTGTCAGTGAGCGCCGTCTTCCGGATAAGATGTTAAACTGAGGTCCTGACTTTCTGTGGTCTTTAAAAATCCCATGACACTTCTTGTAAAGAGCAGGGGTGTAACTACTGTGTCCTGGCCAAATTTTCTTTATCGGCTCTTACCCATCTTGACCTCCCAATCATTCCCATCCACCGAAATGGCTCTATCACTGTTTCTCCACTCCACCAATAGCTGGTGTGTGGTGAGCGCACTGGCGCCGTTGTCCTGCGGCTGCCGCTGCATCATCCAAGTGGATGCTGCACACTGGTGGTGGTGTGGAGAAAACTCCCTCATGATTGTGTTGGGCTTTGGGTGTATGGCCATACACAATAAATGCGCTATATAAATATTTAAGCATTAGTTAAGCATTTGCATAGCACTTTAAGCTGAATACTAGTATCTTGAAAAGTATCTAGTAAAATATTATGTACTGTCATCATGGCAAAGATAAAAGAATCAGTTATTAGAAATTAGTTATTAAAACTATTATCTCTATAAATGTGTTGGAGAAAAAAAGAAGAAAGAAAAAATAGAGGCGGGCTAATAATTTAGGAGTGCTAATAATTCTGACTTTAACTGTAAATTAAACATTTTTCCTGCATAAAGAAGTGGACAAATCAGGCATAAGGCTGATATAATCAAATGTGCAGCAATATTAGACAGCCATTACTAAACCTTACCAAATTTAACCCTTTTATCACCTCGAGGACTAGTGGAAAGCAACCTTATTTGTCCTCTAAAACTAGTTGTGCTGGTTAAATCCTCAATGCCGGTCGGTCTCCTGCTGGTGGGAGGATGAGTCAGGCTCACAGTGACCTTCTGTCATACCGCCCTCAATAATATTGACAGAGGCTTGCCTGTGGTCCTTACATTCATCTTCATTAGCACTTGGCTTTAAGCATCAACGTCAGTGTCCGCTCCTGGGAGGCCTTCACTGCTATCTCTGCTTCTGTCTGCCTCCGTCCCTGCATCTTTCATCCTCTTCCTGCCATCACTTCGCTTAAAGGGACTCAATCATCTGAGATACGTTTGCCTGAAATCTGCCTCTTTTTTACTTGTGAAATCTGGGCCAAAGAGGAGGAAAAACATTGATCTTGGAATATATTTGCTTAAAGAAATAGTTCACCTAAAGATTTTGAATTCATCATAGTTTGTTTGTCCTGGTTTCATTCCAAATACGACCAACTGAATGTCGTTTGAGGAGCACAAAGGTATATATACCACACAGGTAGTGTATATGTATATGTATATATATGTAT
>CAIGQZ010032461.1:5907418-5940357 GCA_903798205.1 Danio tinwini | reverse complement strand
GTCAAAAACAGAAAGGTTCCAAACTCGCTGAAAGTACAGAAAGGTAACAAAAAATGTCCTTAAAACAGACTATATGTATATATATATTATTTAATTATTTATATTTATATAAAGTATTTAATTATTTATATTTATTTAAAGTATTCTTCCAATTAAACCACTGAATGCATATAGTCTGTTTTAAGGACATTTTTTGTTACCTTTCTGGACTTTCAGCGAGTTGGGAACCTTGCTGTTTATGACACATGAGGGAGCTCTCAGATTTCACCTAAAATATTTCTATTTGTGTTCTGAAGATGAACAAAGTTCTCAGGGGTTTGGAATGACTTGAGAGTGTGATCACTAACAATTTTCATTTTTGGTTAACTAACCCTTTGACCTTAAGTACAATGTACAGTTCAGATGTGCGCTTTGAATAGTTTTTGCACTAGTGGACCATTTTCTCACATTCAGAAACAAAATGGTGGAATCTGAACAGGAACATCAACAAACTACTGAAGATGGTTTAAAAGCGACCTGCAACTGTACACACACGCACGCACGCACACACGCACACACACACACAAACACACACACACACACATATATATATATATATATATATATATATATATATATATATATATATATATATATACAGTTGAAGTCAGAATAATTAGCCCCTCTGTTTATTTTTTTCCTCAATTTCTGGAGAGATTTTTTTCAACACATTTTTTAACATAATAGTTTTAATAACTCATTTCTAATCACTGATTTATTTTATCTTTGTCATGATGACAGTAAATAATATTTGACTAGATATTTTTCAAGACACTTCTATACAGCTTAAAGTGACAATTAAAGGCTTAACTAGGTTAATTAGGTTAACTATGCAAGTTAGGTTAATTAGGCAAGTTATTGTATAATGATGGTTTGTTCTGTAGACTATCCAAAAATATATAGCTTAAAGGGGCTAAACATTTTGACCTTAAAATGTTTTTTAAAAAACTAAAAACTGCTTTTATTCTAGCCGAAATAAAACAAATAACACTTTCTCGAGAAAAAATACGTTTTATCGCTAATTCATTTTGGAGAGGAAAAAATGCAGACACTTGACTAATCGATCTTTCAAATTAAATAGTTTTGCATGTCAAATAAAATGTTTGTTCATGCTAGCAAATGGAGAATACTTTGAAATGTTGTATGTTTGAGTATTCTTGTATATTTGTAACCATGATTTCAACTTCACACTGAAAACTGTTTGTCCACATATCAGACTCACATGTGCTCGCTTTGTGTGTCTGTTCTGGCCAGCTATAGATGCCAGTGGCTGTGATATTCCTGGCAGACTGGCTGAAAACACAATGTGGGTACAAGACAAAAGTGGCTTAGAGGAGACCCCTTTGGATGCATGAATATGAGACACTTGGCTCTTTCTGGATATCACAGTTCATGACTAAAACATGTTTTCCAGAGTTGGAATAGTTCTGAATGCTCTGCAGTTGCTTCTGGGCTCTCGCTTTTCTAGGATGTCATTCTGCCATGATGGTAAATAAATAAACCATGCACTCTCAAATATACTGGTTGTTTCAAGTGAAATTTTGGGACCAATATGAACAAATATTGGGTTGGGTTACAATGAAAAAGTATTTATTTAAAAAAACTTGGATTTAAGGTCAATATTATTAGCCCCCTTATTATTATGTTTTCAGATTGTCTAGAGAACAAACTACTGTTATCCAATAACTTGCCTAATTAACCTAGTTAAGTTTTTATTTTGCACTTTAAGCTGAATACCAGTACTATCTAGTACTCTATACTCTATATCGAAAGTAAATATTTTAGATTTGCTTTAATTTTCTATTGCATAACTACTATTTCTCCATAATTTATATTCTATTGTTATTACTGTTGTTGTTATTATTGCAAGGTCACAAGTAGTTGTGTAAGCAATTCACTGCATATCATACTGAGTATGACTGTATGTGACAAACGAAATTTTTGAATTTGATCTTGCAAAATAAGTAAAAAACATTACTGTCATCATGGTAAAGGCAAAAAATAATTGTTATTAAAATTATTGTTTAAATGGGTTTTAATGTTTAAAAAAGAATCTTCTCTCCTTAAAGCGACGCTTGGGAAATATCTTTAAAAAATACAATTTGACTAATAATTTTGACTTCTACTTTACATAATAATAATATTTCTAACATTAAACATATTAGCCCAAATGTTTTCAGATAAAACCACCCAGCATTGTTTAGAATGTGGCACTTCAGTGGACTAGAGTTCAGTGTGGTGCATCGCTTTAATACTAAATGTGCTGAGTTTAATCAATTCCTGTAATAACTGCAATACTCAATGTGTTACAGGGGCGTCCCAGATGTCTCACAGTAGAGGAAATAAATGCACACGTTTAATGAGAAAGTTCATTTATGTTTGATTATTCACATTTTCAAGTAAGTTAATTGTTGTTTTTCCTGCTGTTCATTATGTATTCTAGAGCACACTTGTGTTTTAATGTGCCCTGTCCCATGATGAATATTTGTTCATTATCTATTGTGTGCTATTAACATACAGTATTTATGTTTATTTAAGGAAGATGGAAGATATTAAGGAAGCTTGTATTGAAGATGGTCATTATTATCATAAATATAACAGGCTTAAATATTTTTATAATAGATTCAGTGAATTTTAATCTCACACATCTTTGCAATGTCTTTGAAATTCACTGCATAACATCTATTTTTTATGATATGAAATGATACTTTTTGCTTTAACTATATTCACAATAAAATTACAAGTATAATCCATTATTAATCAAAATATAGCTGAAGAAAAATAAAGTATAAATTAAAAAAAATGCCTTTGCAAATATTACTTAAATAAATCAATGTATATAGGTAGAAAAAAAGCCCTAATATTAAATTGGTCAAAGACGTGATGATTTTATATACATACAAACGGACACAATTAGGTACAACTGTCCTTTAAATCAGTTAAATCAGCCAATCGCATGGCAGCAACTCAATGCATTATAGGCATGTAGACATGGTCAAGAGGCAACCTGCTGCAGTTCAAACAGAGCATCAGAATAGGGAAGAAAGGTGATTTAAGTGGCTTCTTTGAATGTGACATGTTTGTTGGTGCCAGACAGGCTCGTTCGAGTATTTCAGAAACTGCTGATCTACTGGGATTTTCATGCAAAACCATCTCTAGGGTTTACAGAGAACAGTCTGAAAAAGAGATATATCTAGTGAGCGGCTCAAATGCCTTGTTGATGAATGGTTCGAGCTGATTGAAAGGCAACAGTAACATAAATAGCCACTCTTTACAACAGAGATATGCAGAAGAGCATCTCTGAATGCACAACATGTTGAACCTTAAGGTGAATGGGCTACAGCAGCAGAAGACTAGACCAGGTGCCACTCCTGTCAGCTAAGACCAGGGAACTGAGGCTACAATTCACACAGGCTCACCAAAACAGAAGACTGGATGAGTCTAGATTTCTGCTGTGATATTCGATTGGTAGGTGTCAACAACATCGAAAGCATGGATCCATCCTGTCTTGTATCAACGCTTAAGGCTGTTGTTGATGGTGGTGGTGTGGGGGATATTTTCTTGGCACACTTTGTGCCCATTATTACCAATTGATTATCGTGTCAGTGCCACAGCCTACCTGAGTATTGTTGCTGACCATGTCCATCATACTGTACTCAAATGGCCTCAACAGTCACCAGATCTAAATCCAATAGAGCACCTTTGGGATGTGGTGTAACGGGAGATTTGCATCATGGATGTGCAGCTGACAAATCTGCAGCAACTACATAATGCTATCATGTCAATATGGGCCAAAATCTCTGAGGAATATTTTCAGTACCTTGTTGAATCTATGCCACGAAGGATTACAGCAGTTCTGAAAGCAAAAGTGGGTCCACCCAGGTACTAGTAAGGTGTACCAGTAACACTTTATAATAACTACACACTATTAACCATTTATTAAGCATTAGCAAATAGTGAATTCATTATCTGTTAAGCATTAACTCTACATTAATAAACGTTAGTAAGCAGTTTATAACTGAAGCTATACATGCTGTATTCTTGACTTATAAGCATATTTATAATGTGCTTAATAATTGTGTTTTCATACGTTGTTAATGATTTATTTTTCATTACTAAATGAAGAATTGCATTATTTACAAACCAGTTATTTTAGCGTAGTTGGTGTTTTTAAAAGATCATTCAGAATGAGTTAGTAAATGATTAATAAACTATTGAAATTAACATTTGCAATTATTATTCAGGCATATGCTAATAGTTAATTGTATGTTAATAAATGCTTTATTAACTCAACTTTATCCAGTTTTGTGTTCTAATCTAGTGTGGACAATTTATGCTTTATAAATCCCTTATAAATGACAATTAAAGGGTCAGTTAAATTCTAAACAGGAAAAAAAAAGAACACAAGATACACAAATGAAACTATCAAATTAAAAAATAGATAGTGACAGTTTTTTCCTTAAAAATAGAAAGTAAACAGGATGCATAATTCTAATGTACAAAAAACATTCATTTTTATTTGATTTTGTTTAGTTACCCCTTTTCCCATTTGACCCATATTAAATTTAATTAATAAAACAATTTGATTTAGAACTATTTACTATCATAAGGCATTACTTATTTACTTTGTAGAGCATAAGATGTAAAAAATAATAATAATAACAACATATCGTAAGTATATATATATATATATATCAGTTACAGCAGCATTTGTAGGTCTGTAGAATTGACCGTGTTTAGATGATGTGTTTCTGGTGCTTGAGGGCTGGTGACCCTTTCCTTACCCTCTGTACTTTCCCTCCAGTAAATGACGCCCTTTTCCTTTTCCAGTGCCCAGTTGGAATGGCTATGGAGTGATGTGGCAATAATCCCAGCATGCAATATGGTCCTCTTACACCTCCAGGCACTGACGCAAACGCTATCACTAATAAACTTTTAATTAGCTTCAGAGGAGACAGCTTTCATTTACAACAGAGGACACAAGCTCAAAGAACTGCCATAGCCGCATGAAAAAATGTAGTACGACTAGAAATTTACGTTCATTTATCGCTTCATTTTCTATGTATCCATAAAGATGCCGTCATAATATTTTTTAATGACACACCTTAGGGGTGGATGCTATAACCAAAATAAAGCATTGGTAATAATGTATATCACAGCATATTATATTACTTGTACTTAAACCAATGCTATCTCATGGCAATTCGTAACTTTTTGATTTAGTGGCTAATTCGTATGAATTTGTACGATCTTATTCATACAATTTAATGCAATTTGCTTGGTGGAGTTGGGTGACATGCCTTTTAAAATCGCAAATTTTTGTCTAAACTGAATTGGCCACTAAACTGACAAAATGTACGTTAACAAATACTGTAGTTGTGATTCTTTGTGAGATCAGGCTTACTTAAACACTTAAAAGTACCTATTTTAATATATCTATTTTTTTAAAGATGGAACTTGATAAATACAATGTAAAAACTACATATTATAGTTTTATATTATATATTTTTTTAAATAAAATTTTTGATGTGGAAAAACATTAATATAATTTTTCACTAAGTAACCTCAGTATTTAAAACTAAAAAATATATGCATGCACTTTGTTTTAAGCGTGCAAATGTGTTTTACAAAGGTAGCTTTTTACAAAGTTACATTCATATGTGTTATTATTTTAAATCAAAATTAAACTATTATCAGAACATCAGCCAATCAAGCATTTTTATCATAGAACGTAGTAATGTTTTGACATTATAGGTCTGTAATAAAATATTACTACTGCTGCTGATAATCTGTCAGGCTTTTTAACGTTATCACATTAGCTGGCTTTCTATCACTCTACGCAGTTTGAAGTATTGCATAAGAAACGAGTCATATAAACAACAAATTGAAAAAAAAAACAAATCCTGTGATTCCCACAGTTGCTGAATAAACTCTAACATTACACCCACGTGACCAATCAGCTGTGTCCATTACTGTGTGTTTACACCGAAGGTGGTGAGAGCGTCAAAATTACGTTAATCTCATATTTAAAGGGGCAGTTGTAGCATATCAGCAAATTAGTTACATTCCTGCACAAAGAAAGTTGTTTATAGCGTGAAAATGTTGCACACTTTTTATCAAATACATTTAACTATGGATGATTAAGTTGTTGCTTGTGCTGTGGCTTTGCTCCACTTATCCAAGATGTGTCCATATGTCAGAAATATTCTGAAGCAGCAATACTGTTTTGCACTGTCGTTAGCATGAGTTGGAATGAGATTCCTTCTTTTTTAAGAAAAATATCTAACCTTAATGCACATCAACTCGCCAGTAACTCGGCACACTGGCGAAGAGGCACCGCTCTGCTCCTCGCCGCCGGCTACCATTGAAAACAAATTACTTCCAGCTACTTTGCTGCTCTCGCTGCTTTTTGTGTGAATGCACAGCTTTGCTTGCCTTGTTTACTGGCTACTAGGTTACCAATACTTGGTAGCTCTAACAATTTAATGGAAACTCACCTAATTTGCTTTTGTTTTTTGTTTTTTTATTACAAACTTTTAAATAGATTCTCTTCATTTTAGGATGTGAACACGGCTGTTGACTGTGTTCAATCAAACAAATTCACTGAAATCAAAATGGTATGAACAATAGCCAACGGAATTGCTGTTTGTTAATTATCCTTGCCCATTCAGCAAACCAGCTGAAAAAGTCAAAACAAACTCAGTGATTTTTACAACAAAGAACATCAAACAGTACTTCAGACTTCAGAATGTTTTATCATGATAACCATACAGTAGTCAACAGTTGAAGTGGATCATCACCTTTCACCAAAGCTCTGCTAAAACTTTCGAACATCACCCATTCTTGTCCTAGGACAATTTTGAAAAACATTTTTGATTCACTTCAAATGTTGACTACTGAACATTATGACCCAACTCTACCACACATGGCTAATATTGATTACTTATGTTTCTGTTGGCCAGAATTAAGATTTACTCTCTTTTAAGTCTGAAATCACTGAGAGCAAATTGTCCTCATGCCTTAAGAAAGATCTCTTCATCAGTCGCTGTCTGTGTTTGCTCACAGCCCTCCTGGCAGTATGAGTTTCTATGGCTCCTCTGAGACTAAGGGTGTGTGTGTGTGTGTGTGTGTGTGTGTGTGTGTGTGTGTGTGTGTGTTTGTTTTCCCATCACCTACGATAATTGAAACAAAGCCATCTATCAGCCTACTTTGGTGCTGCTTAAAGGCTCTGTTCTCTCTGGGCTGTCCTTAGGGGAAGATAGACGATATGCTAGACTAGAGACTCACAGTTGAGACAAGAAGCCATATTGTCAGTTGTCAAGTAGATCTTATAAGATCATTGGCCATAACAGAGGAATGCTACTCATTCAGTAGTTATTTTCAATTTTCTGTCAGTTATTTCAGTTTTTAGTCTATCGCCGGTTTTCCATTGTAATGTGTAGCTAATTTATTTTTAGAGTTAGAAAACAGGACAAAATAAAACACAAAACAAATGTGAATTAAGTGCATTTACATCAAGTTTTTTAAAGGACTGACTCGAATATTGGTAACCTAATAAACAAGAGTAAACAAGGCAAACATAATGGAGACTGCTGATTGGTCACATAGGTGGAATGTCCACTCTGTCAAAATATTTATGTAGCACTTTTTCACAGTCGAAAACCACTTCAAGTGAGCATAAGAACATTTTTACAAATTGAGGAAATTTTATTAGAAATTTGCTATCACCCGTTTCTCATATGATACTTCAAAAAGTATTTGCATAAGTGCAAATTCAAATGATAAGTGATATTTATTTATAAACTAATTTCGAGAGGATATGATCTTATGATTGCTTGCAGCTGGCCCCGCATTATTCAATTTATGATTCACCAATCAGATGATTCCTAAGCCACTATAAATACCCTAGGTTCCATATGACAGCTATCTTGGTTTTGAAGAATCTCCCCTTCCACCCTACTCCTCCTCTTTTCCTAGATGGGTGGCACGGTGGCCCAGTGGTTAGCACTGTTGCCTCACAGTAAGAACGTCACTGGTGGTAGTCCTTACCAAGCCAGCCAACATTTCAACATTTCTGTGTGGAGTTTACACGTTCTCCCCGTGCTCACGTGGGTTTCCTCTGGTTCCCCGGTTCTCTTAAGAGCAATCACTACCTGTTCATTAGCTACTACAGCAGAGGAGTTCTCGAGATCTACTTGAGCTCAAACTCCCCTCTCGCCTTGCAAACGGGAGGGATCCCCGTGCTCGAGGATCTTATGAGCTCAGGGCTCTCTCCCGGGACAGCATGCCAAACAAGCTTTAAAATCAATCATCAGCTAAGTGTGAACTCTTGAAATGGTAGTTCTATGTTAAATGTAATTTTGGTTGGATAGGCATTTAATTTTTAGGATAATATTTCTCTGTTAATGCTCTAAATACAACTTTATGACATTGTAGTGGTCCCCAACCTTTTTATCACTGGGGACCAGTCAACATATGACAATTTTACCGCAGTTTTTTTAAAGGATGACAAGTTGAAAAAACATTGCTGCAACTCTGATACAAGTTTTACTTATTCTCTGATACAAGTTTTACTTATTGAGAAAATAAAATAGCACTGCAGCGTTTGGGTGCTCTGTGTTTGTTTGATATAACTCTACTGAAATGTGTATATTCCCTAGAAAAAAATGAAGCTAATCAGTCAATTCTTGTCACGTGACTCGCCGTGCCTCACAGCATTCTGAAAACGTGATGTTTTTAACTGAGTGCCGCATGCGCATCACTCCAAGTATGCGCGCATCCATTGAAAATAACAAACTTGTGCTTGGAAAAGATGCGAACGGGCGCCGTCATTTGCGATGTACAGCAGTTAATCTACTTCTTGCACAGACATGCTGGATTCACCTGATTTGTTGACAAATGGGTCTTGGGTCCTGCACTGGGTATTTTCCCCTTCACAAAGAAACTTTTCAAAGATGTCTGTTTCTTACTCAATTTGTTAGCTTGTGGGTTAAATTTTGGTACTCAAGTGACTGAGATGTAAACGAGAGAATACGGTCATTTTTCAAAATAAAAGATTTTTTTAAAATAAAAGATTTTTCAAAATAAAAGATCATTCAGACTCAGAAATAATTAATGATTTCTTGTGCGGCCTGGTACCAATTGACTGACCACGGGGGTTGGGGATCGCTGCTATAAAGCATGAATGTACCAATCAACTAGGATTAATATAGTTTAAAAAATGTTGTAAGTCAGTCAAATTACATGTAGTTACTATTGTAATAACAGTAAATCATGCATGATTACATCCGATAATCCTAAAAACGCATTAATCTTAAGTACATTATTTATGATTCTGGTACCAAAACAACTGTAGACTACAGGACTGCATTTGCAGAGATGTGTAGTGTATTTTTACAAAGATACATCACCACCTACTGGCCTGGATGCATAATACAGCAATATTAGTGTATTTTTTAGGATATTTGTGAGCTGGGGCTGCTTAATGGTTTGATGAAAAGGCAAAACTACACTGTTAACAATTTCCTGTAGAATCTACAGTAACTTACTGGCAGCAGTTCGCCAGTAACTTACCGTAAACACAATTACAATGAAAATATCGTATTTACATTTACAGCAGCATTTATCTTGCTGTATGTGTATTTATAGAACTGTATGTATATCTTTATCATAAAATATACAGTAATTTTCACAATTCAACTTTTAAAATACAATAACATACTGCATAACTGTCCTACAGTTCATATTATATTTAAATACTGTGTGATTTACAAAAACTGTTAACAGTGTACTTTTACTTTGCAAAATTAGATTCAGCTACATTTTATTTTTAGAGGAAATAAGCATAGCACAGAGAAAGGGCCTCGACATGGCAAATGTTTCCAAATGTTAATGCTTTTGCTTGTTGTGTTTAGTGTAGGTGTGCCTTTGTTAATTGGCTCTCGCAGCTTTACAGTAAATAACCTTCTCTTAGCTCACACTGCAGAGTGATCTGCAAATGGGTCATCGATTGAGAAGCCTGACAGATAGCAGGCCGAATCCCCCACCGGTAAAAGACTGAGGGTCAAACCAGGACCAGAAGATCTGACAACTCATTGCCCCAGCCAAGGATGAATTAAGTCAGCTTGCTGAAGCTGCTCTTTTAATCCAGAGCTCTCCAGATAGCAGCCTGTGTGCTCTAATGTTAATTAGAGTTAGCACATAAAAGCAATGTCAACCCATGGGGGTCGATCTGTTCACAGATTGTTTGAGAAATCAATAATAATACCAGAGTGTGGCACTGGCTTCCATTTACTTTTCTCTCAGCCCTTTACCGGTGTGTTTGTGTGTGGAACAGCAGCAGTGCACCTCGCTCAGTAGGACAGTTTGAAATAAAACAGAGCATGGCGAATGTTAGAGCAGGTAACAGCATCTGAATTTACTCTTTTTTTTAATGTATTCAGCCATGGATCGTGTGGTATTTGAACAGTAACAGGCTCATGGTAACTAGAAGTGTCATTTGTGAGTTTAATCACTTAGCTTTCGCCGCTTATATTTATTTGATTTGCCCCCTTGGTTGGTTTTCATATTATGTTATGCGGCTGTGATGGTGTGTGATATTTCAAGGTGCCTGCAATAAGCTACTGCAACTAAAGGTGACTAAAGTCTGTGCTAGCCATGGGGTGCTTAATGTCTGTAACAGAGGACATTAATTGCATATGTTGCTAATGAGTAGGCCCACACGGAATCTACATGCGCAGAAATCCACAGATTTTTAGTCCATCATCGAGTCTGTTTATTTACTTGTATAAATGTGTGTAAATTAATATTTTATCAATTTTTTTTAATTAATTTCAGTAATATTATTGACTAATATGAAAATGCTCATTAAGTTTGTAATACAGTTTGTAAAGTCATATTTTCTTTGTCTTTTAGTAGATATATTATATAAGACACTTGCTTTGTTTACCAATTAAGTTGATTTAACTGCATTTGCATTGTAAACATTAAATAACAGTTAAAAATGTATATTTTTATTTTATATATTAAGTTTTTAGTTGTGATACTCCCAAAACCCACATAAATGCGCATATTTTTTTACAAAATTCTGTGCAGAAATAGCAAAAATGTTCTGCAGATTATGTCTGGCCTCTCTATTGAACTTTTGTCTGCACTGAAATTCATTTATAATAAGGACTGATAAAAAGCCTGCATCATTATTCTGTTTTTTGGAAATGCATATCGTATGGTAAATGGATAGTTCCTCCAAAAATAACATTTCCTCCAAAAATAACATTTCTACCATCATGTACACATCCTTTATTTGTTTCAAACCTTTTTGAGTTTCTGTCTAGTGTTGAACACAAAAGATTTTTGAACACAAAAAATGTATTGTGTAATCATTGACTTTTATAGTATTTGCTTTTCCTACTATGAAGGACAGTGATTACAGGTTTTCAGCTTTCTTCAAAATATCTTATTTCGCAGAAACAATCTAACTTATAAAGCTTTAGAACCATTTTAGGGGAAGTAAGTAGTGAGTAAATGTTCATTTTCTTGGGTGAACTATCCCTTTAAATGCATAAATAAAGAGCTAGAACAGGAAGTCTAAAAGGGGTTCTATTATGCACATATATTTATGTATTTAACAATTTAACAGCTGCTGTAAAAGTTTAATGCTTACACAATGTGCCATCTAACTGCTGCTGTCTGTACATGTTTTGTCAGTACACTCAGTTCATATATGTATATATATATATATATATATATATATATATATATATATATATATATTTACACTTAGAAATCTAATCTAATCTACTGTGACTAATGATGTCAGCACATCATTAACCTGTTTTGGTTTGTTACTAGAATTATCCTGGTGTGCATCGTGATCTAACATAGAAATTATTAATTTTGACACCCCTACTTTCTTGTTTATCTAAACTAAGCTTACTATTGAATCCAATCTTGACAAAATAACAGTTTGAAGATTGTGCTACTTTATTAGTAATAGTAGTTTGGTTAAACTCCGCCTCCACTGAATATCAACACCTTTTTTATAAATCACTGCTCCACCTATCGATTAGCATATATAAGTAGTCAAAAATAATAACAAAACGAGAGAAGCAAACACGGGTCTTACAAGCAGAAACCAAACAACAAAAAAGCTCTGAAGACAACAAGACTTAATATTACCAAATACACTGCAAAACATGCTTTTTCTCACATAGATTTTTGTCTTGTTTTTAGTCCAAATATTTAAAAAATTCTTATATCAAGAAACATTTTCTTGGCAAGCAAAACATAATGTCTTGTTTTCAGAAATAATATGCCAATGGGGTAAGCAAAGTAATCTTGTTTTTCCTTTTGACATACGATTATTTTGTTTACCCCATTGGCAGATTATTTTGCTTGTTTTAAGAAAAAACTCACTTCAATTTGGTATATTATTTCTTAAAACAAGACAACATGTTTTGCTTGTCTAGAAAATTCTTCTTGATTTAAGAATGTTTAGATATTTGGACTAGAAACAAGACCAAAAAATCTAAGTAAGAAAAACATTTTTTGCAGTGTAGTTATTGGATGGCCTTCCTTATTATTCCAACATTAAGAAAGAGTGGGTGAACTTTATTTAAATGAACTATCTGTAAGAACTTGATTCTTTGTTCACTTGATTTCACACCAAATTAGTTTACAAAAAAAAATTCATAATTTGACATTGGAAGACTGAAAGTAAGATGTGAAGCTGACTGCATAACACAATCACACAGCAATTTGTAACTTTTTGATTTAGAGACTAATTCATATTAATTTGTACATCTCATTTGTATTGTATCTCATTTTAACAATTTTGTACAATTTGCTTATCCCCCAATGACAGATCTCATACAAATTCAGATGAATTAGCCACTAAACTAACAAAATGTAAAATAGTTATGTTTTCCTGTGAGATCAGGCTGAACTGCATTTATCAAGTGGACATTGAGGTCTGAAGCTACAATTCACCACACTTTTTCAAACCATGTGTTCAAAAGAGGGGGTTACAACAAGACAGAAAATAGCCTATTATAAATAGTTTATGTAAAAAATCTTGACTTTACAAGTGAACCTCAGAGAACACTACAGAAAAGAGCAGTTCATGATTTCCTTTAAAGCAGGACACTGTATAATGAATCATTCATGTGGTATTTTGAGCTGAATCTTCAGATATAAAACAACATGGTCAGCTCATAATGCTCTTACTGTATATATTTATCAAGCCATGATAGAAGGTCTTAAATAAAGTTGTGGAAGAGAAAACACTTCTTTGGTACTTTTCACAGTCATTTGTCACTGAAATCTCTTTTACATCATAAATTATTATTTCCAGTGTTACATGAAAAGCTGCAGTTTATATACAATGTGGAAATATGCTAGATTGATTAAAAACATAAACAATCCCACTCAACCACACAAGACTTGCATATCTCGCAAATGATTTGGCCTATAGAAATCTGTTGGATAAAAAAAAAAAGATAAAATAATGTACCTATTAAAGAAAGTTTGCCAAAATATGTCACCTTTCCTGCTTACTAAGTCCTTCATTGTATGATTTAGCAGCATCCACACATTTTTCCATTGTTTAGACAGCCTAACTAGGTAGAACAACATATTTAATAGTAGATTACCATGTAATTCAATGCTGAGATCTACATCTATGCATTTCCATAATAACAAAAACGCAAATTTCTAATCAGCCAATCACATGGCAGCAACTCATTGCATTTAGGCATGTAGACATGATCAATCTGCTGCAGTTCAAACTGATCATCAGAATTGTAAAGAAAGGTAATTTAAGTGACTGAATGTGGCATGGTTGTTGGTGCCAGACGGGCTGGTCTGAGTATTTCAGAAACTGCTGATCTACTGGGATTTTCACACACAACCATCTCTAGGCTTTACAGAGAATGGTCCAAAAAAAAAGAAAATATCCTGTGAGCGGCAGTTCTGTGGCTGCAAACACCTTGTAGTAGAATGGCCAGACTGGTTCAAGCTGATAGAAAGGCAACAGTAACTCAAATAACTACTCGATACAACTAAGGTATGCAGATGAGCATCTCTGAATGCGGAACACATCCAACCTTGAGGCTGATGGGCTACAGCAGCAGAAGACCACTCCGGGTGCGCCTCCTGTCAGTTAAGAACAGGAAACTGAGGCACATGCTCAACAAAATTAGACAATAGAAGATTGGAAAAACGTTGCTTGGTCTGATGAGTCTCGATTTCTGCTGTGACATTCAGATTGTAGGGTCAGAATTTGACGTCAACAACATGAAAGCATGGATCCATCCTTCCTTGTATCAACAGTTCAGGCTGCTGGTGGTGGTGTAATGGTGTGGGGCATATTTCTTGGCAAACTTTGGGCCCATTATTACCAAATGAGCATTGTGTCAATGCCACAGCTTACCTGAGTATTGTTGCTGACCATCTCTTTATGACCACAGTGTACTCCTCTTCTGATGGCTACTTCCGGCAGGATAATACACCATGTCATAAACCACAAATCATCTCAGACTGGTTTCTTGAACATGACAATGAGTTCACTGTACTCAAATGGCCTCCACAGTCACTAGTACTCAATCCAATAGAGCACCTTTGGGATGTGGTGGAATGAGAGATTTGCATCATGGATGTGCAGCCAACAAATTTGCAGCAACTGAGTGATGCTATCATGTCAATATGGACCAAAATCTATGAGGAATATTTCCAGTACCTTGTTGAATCTACACCACGAAGGATTAAAGCAGTTCTGAAAGCAAAAGGGAATCCAACCAGGTGCTAGTAGGGTGTACCTAATAAAGTGACTGTTGAGTGTAGTTAACTAACCAAATCATGACGTAAGTAAAAACACTCTATAGCAGGGGTGGGCAAACTCAGTCCTGGAGGGCTGGTGTCCCTGCCGAGTTTTGCTCCAACACTAATCAAAGCTGTAGGAGTGTGTGTTTGATTAGGGTTGGAGCTAAACTCTGCAGGACACCAACGCTCCAGAACCGAGTGTGCACATCAATACTCTATACACAGATGTTTGTTATGACATTAATTATACTATGAAAACAAGGAACATATGAACAAAAAAAGCAAAGCAGCAAAAATGTTTAATTTTGTTCTATTCATTCATTCATTCATTCATTTTCTTTTCGGTTTAGTCCCTTTATTAATCCGGGGTCACCACAGCGGAATGAACCGCCAACTTATCCAGCATATGTTTTTTACAAAGCTGCAACCAATCACTGGGAAATATCCATATACACTCATTTACACACATACACTACGGACAATTTAGCCTTCCCAATTCATCTATACCACATGTCTTTGGACTTGTGGGGGAAACCGGAGCACTTGGAGAAAACCCACGCAAACATGGGGAGAACATGCAAACTCCACACAGAAACACCAACTGACCCAGTCGGGGCTTGAACCAGTGACTTTCTTGCTGTGAGGCGATTGTGCTACCCACTGTGCCACCGTGCTGCCAATGTTGTACTATAGTAAATTAAAATGTGTGTTATTGTTGGTGTAAAGATCAGTGTTGAAAATCTTGGAGGAAGGACAGTCAGTGGTGAATAACAAAATAATTATATGTTAAAAGTACAATGAGGTCAAATAGTGTTCTTGCTGGTTGTGTAACACCTACAGTAGAGCTCTGCAGATTTAAAGAGCCAATTAAAGTTCAGGTGTTTTCAGTTTATTTAATGACTAACACTGTGCAAAGCTGTCATCATTTTTGCAGACTTTGCAAAGATGGTGTTATTGAATGATGGGATATTTTAAAACCATAACTGCACTGCCTGTTTAGCTCTAAGAGTCAGAAAGATGTTGAAAATCATCATGAAAACTAAAACAGCTACTCTGAGGTTGAAATAGAGGTGCACTTTTCTGCTTCACACAGATTATTCCCTTGCGCTTGCCTGACATGTGGTTTTCATTTTGATCATTTTTTTTGTATGTTTCCAAAAATGTGCTGATGCCAGCATAATTACAAGCTCTCTCTGACAGTTCTGTTGCATTTTTGTTGCTGCGGGCTGTTCAGTAGATTTCAGGGGCAATTACGAATTCATGTTCTTCCCTTCACAATATATTCCTTCCTGCTTGGTTCTGAAGTGATGCACAGTATCCCCTCTGAAATAGTGATGACTCGGCCTGAAGACACACTGGCAGGTACATTCTGGGCCGAAATTGCTCTGTAATAAATCATAGCATCAATACCATTCATCTTCAGCTACGCTCTAAACACTGACTCTTGATACTGCTTGTCAGAGCCACAAGAAATCATGCATTTACTTCCATTTGGGGCTTTTAAATAGCTTTGGCAGTACTTGGTAATTGCGTTTCATCAATGAAATGATTTATAGTCCCCATTAGCTGTTGAATAAACACACCCTCTTTATATGAGGAACTAAACCAACAGAACAGTAAACTAAGCAGAACCAAGGTGAACATTTCTTTCCCCCCCTTGAATGTGTGTTTGCAGCAAATATAGATGATTATGGAAAATAAACTAACTAGGAAATTCAAAATTTTCTAGATTTACTACTTGAGTAACTTGACTTGAATAAAATGTTGATATGTTTTGCATTCTATAAAGGTCTATAAATTGTTCTTAACAAACATTTTAGTTTGTTTTGTTTTTTCAGATGAAATGACAATGGTCAATAACATTTTTATTTTTAAATTTGCGTGACTGAAAATTTGATTATTTCTTAACCCTTTTGTGTATAAAACATTTGTATGTATTTATTGAATATAACACACATGAGACGGCAGGGTATTTTGTAGACTGCAATTACTACACTTTGTTAGATATTATAGTTTTTCCTAATAATTTAAATTATTAGTAATGCTGTTGCTAAATTCAATAATTTTTGGTAACGCTTTAAGCCCTGGTCAGATCACACAAATTTGTCATGATTTCGTCACAATTTTGTGTCGTGGGCGATTCGTAAACGACAAATGGGTGTTCAATTGTTTCTTCTTGTGTAATATAGCATAGTTCATGACAACCAATACTACGTCTGCGACGCCTCACGACACCATCGCAGAAAATCTAGCTTGTTTAATATTTTCCTTATTCTTCGCAACCGGTTCCATCTCATGGGTGACACTAATCATTCACTGGTCATGCAAACTTTAATTACCTTTTCTAAAATATTAAGTATTTTAAGCAATTTTATCTGACAGACTGGCACAAATATGCAGACATCTTCATTCTCACAACGAGTTTCTGAGTACACTTGAATTTTATTTAGGCTAGATTTTTATTTTATTTAACAAACCAACACAATCTCATGGCAATTCATGTTTTGGCACATATAGCAGACTTCTTTTGAAGCGCATCACCTCAAATGTTATTCTTGTTTATAGATAACTGACCAACAAAAGATACATTAAAATTAAGATAAAAATTATAGCAAATGAAATTCGCTTCAAAAAAGTTTTTTTTTTTTCAGGAAAAGTATACTTTTGTTTGTGCCCCCCCCCCCCACTACTCAACTATATGGGAGGATGATTTGTTTCACTTTGAGGAAAATAAGGATCTAATGAATGCTTCACTGTGATTGTATCACAAATCTCAGTTATATATTTGCAAATTTTTTAATATGTTATTATTTTAAAGATTATGATCAGATTTTTCCTTGCTGCTGCTTATTTGCTGTTATTTCTCCGTCTCACTCACGGCAAGTTCAGGCGAAGGATTGTTTAACAAGAAACTCATGGCAGGAAAATATACATTTAAAGAAAATATTGTAATATTAAAAAGGAATCATAAGTTTGATCCTATCCATGTTGTAAGGAATGCCCTTCAATAATGTAGTTACTAGTTGAGATAAGTTAATTGAGATAAGAAATATTTTTATAGCAACACTTGTGACTGCTTTGGAAAATAACGCTCGTCATAAACGTCACGGGTTGACTGATCGTGAAGGAATGTGTAGTTTGGCACATTTGTTACCCAAGACAAGTCAAGATTTCATCAAGACAAAATGGCATAATCTGACAGTAACTTACATAACTGACAATAAAAATCACGTGATCTGACCGGGGCTTTAGTTTACAACCTGCAAAGTACCACGTAAGTACAGTAAAATAACGGTGTACTTTTCTGTAAATATAGTATAAGTATAAATAACGTATGTGTAAGTATAAGAGAACAAACTGTAATGACAGTTTATGGACATTATGGAACAAGCCATAATGTTTGGGTAATAAGGGGGTAACAATAAGATATTCTACACGCAAAGAACCACATAAATATATTGAACTCATAGTGTACTTATCTATAAGTACTGTATTTATATAAAGAATTATGCAAGGGGGTGACAACCTTATGCAACCTGCATACACCTTCATAAGTACATTAATAATAGTACCCTTTTTCAGTGCTTGCACTGTAAAAAATGTAATCATCATTTGTTCAGCACACTGTATTGTTTCTGTCATATATACTAGGAATTGTAAATAACTATTGATCTACATAAAAATGTATGTTTTCTCAACAATTTATTTTTTACAGTGTGGGTTTTATATGTTTTTTTTGGTGAATAAAAGGTCAACAATCTGTGAAATGATAAAACCTTGTTCTTTATACTGATACTATACTCAGGGTATAAGCGGCCGCTTATGGCCCCTGGAAATCTGAGGGCCCCCAAATGAATACCTAGAAGTATAAATTATACCTATAAATTATATATAACATAATTTTCTATCATATTTTGTATGATGAGGGTCTAAAAAATAAGTTTAATGTTTATTACATCGCAAATGCACAAATGTGTCCCCCACCCTCAACCATGGACCAGTCCAGCAGTCAAATTAGGTAAAGATTTAGTTTATATATAATTTTTTGTTGTGAATCCATTTTAAGAAAACAAATCATAAAAAAAGTTTTACAAGATGCTTTACATGTTGTTATTATTATTTTGCATTAAGATAAAATGTAGCAAAGGAGATTGAGTGATATAAGAATAAAAACAGCTAAATAAATCAATAAAAAATCGATTAAAGTACAAAAGGTGCATTTTAGAACTTTCCAGCCCTTTGGAATTGGAACTGCTTAGGGCCCCCAAATCACTAAACCCACCCCTGACTATACTTACAGAAAAGTGCACTGTTATTTCACTGTACTTACACAGTAGTTTGCGGGTTGTAAACTAAAGTGTTACATTATTTTTTTGTATTTATCTAACTGTTAATTGCATGGTAACTACAATTCACCATGCTTTTGCTACAGTAACCATAGTTTAACCATGGTATTTGTAGTAAGTTATAAAAATGTTACTACACATCTTTACCATCTATAATAAAACTATAGTTTATTGTCATAACAGGGAACTTAAAACTTATTAATTAGTCTACAAAACAAAACATGTGCTTAAACATTTAACAATTAAATGTGGTTCAATAATTCTGCATTCATTTACAGACAGAAGCTCAATGGCACAAGACTTTGACTGTCCCAGGAGACGTAGAGGAGATGAATTAGCAAAGGTGTCATTTCCTGTCTGTGAGGCTGCCAAGGCCGCAAGATCACTCTCGCTGTTAAGAGAAGTACTGCTGGCTGTAAGTGCTGCCCCGTCGGCCTAACTGGGCCAAAATTCAATTTGCATCAACCAGAAAATCCAATGCATGGCTTAGAGAGATTTCATCCCTCAAGGTGAAGGAGAGGTGAAGTGGGAAGAAAGAGAGATAGAGAGGGAGAGAGGGTGGGATGAGCAGAAAGATGTGGCACCATGCCATCGCCATCACCCACTGAGACTTCCTGAGGTGTGTTTACAGCTCTGTGTAGACACTGATATGCAGTGTGCGTGAGTGTGTGTGGGTGTGTGTGTGTGGGTGTGTGTGTGTGTGTGTGTGTGTGTGTGTGTGTGTGTGTGTGTGTGTGTGTGTGTGTGTGTGTGTGTGTGTGTGTGTGTGTGTGTGCAAGCATATTTTTTAAGACACACCACTCAGGCTCTATATTCAATGTAATATACTCATTTTGTGTGAGGAATAGGCCTAGACTCAATCAGTTGCAAACGCTAAATATAGAGTTGCAAAATTCACATTACAGAGACAGAATTGTGAGAAATATAGTCACATCACAAGACAAAACATTGTGAAAAGTGAAATATAGTCAGGCTGCGTTATGAAGTCAGAACAAAAACAAAAAAAGTCACAAGATATAAAGTAACACACTGTGATAAGTGACAGTTACTCTGAGGAAAAAAAACAAATGAGAAATAAAGTTGTATTTGTGAGATATAAAGTAAAAACGCAGAATATAAAATCATGTTATAAACTAAAAAGTGGTTGATTAATATTGCATTTGTGAGTTATACTGTAGTCAGATCACATGATATTAAGTGTCAGTTTGGAAATGTAAAATATAATGTTTCATTATGTATTATAAGGCGTCAAGGTGGTGCAGTGGGCAACACGATCGCCTCACAGCAGGAAGGTTGCTGGTTCGAGTCTCGGCTGAGCCAGTTGAAATTTCTGTGTGGAGTTTACATGTTCTCTCTGAGTTTGCGTGGGTTTCCTCTGAGTGCTCCGGTTTCCCCCACAGTCCAAAGACATGTGGTACAGGTAAATTAGGTAGGCTAAACTCTCCGTAGTGTATGTGTGTGAATGGGAGTGTATAGGTGATGGGTTGCAGCTGGAAGGGCATCCACTGCGTAAAACATATGCTGGATAAGTTGGCGGTTAATTCCGCTGTGGCGACCCCAGATTAATAAAGGGGCTAAGCCGAAAAGAAAATATAATAAATGAATGTATTATAAGCCACAATAGTTAGAAATACACACTGAAAAAAAATATTCAAGGAGGATTTTTTGGATTTACTCAATTCTTTTAAGTTACATGGTTGTAAACAATTTATTTGGGTTGAATTTAAACAAACAAATAAAATTAAACATTTCTAAATGTAAGGTGTTAATTTAGATTCAACACATATAAATAGTTTTCAACAATTTTGCAGACATTTTTTTTCAGTGCAGTTATGTTTGACTCAAAATAAAAAAAAAAGTGACAACTGGGAAATGTAAAATACACGTCAAATACCATCATATAAAGTGGTGACGGGAATGTGGAGAATAAAGGCACACTTTGAGACAAAGTCAAAATGGGAAAAGTACTCAAAGTTAAATTTGTGAGATATGAATTACACTGTATATTATAAGCCAAAAAGTGCAATAATTAGTTGCGTAATAGTTGGGAAGTGTAAAGTATAAAAGTAAAGTATAGTTATAGAGTTTCAAATGAAAGATATGAAATTTAAAAGTGTGAGCTATAAAGTCAAACAGAAATATGTTGTCAGATGTTCATACAGTCATCAAGAATGGCATATGAAATCAAAACATATTCCATAAACTACTTCAATAAATGTCTTATTATTAATTTAGGCTACAGTATTTTAAAAACACAGTATATTAAAATGCATGTGAATGGAAACACTATTTTTTTTTTGTTTGTGTTTGTATATGTGTGTCTGTGTACATCTTGCATACCATTCTATTTGCACACAATCCTATCATATGGCTCCAGAGGCCTTGCAATATATTACACAAGTCATATGGACACCATTTACAGTATGTTGCTGTTTTGCCATTTTATGGCGCAATTTTGAGCTCAACAGCCCGAATCCCCATTGTCTTTTTGGGTGAACCGTCCCTGTAAGGTCAGCATGTCACATTATATATGACAGAGTGCCACAATGAGACCCTCGGTGCAGTGCATCAAGACATGCTGTTTATAAAACTCAGAAACAGACAAATGAGGAAAGGGAAAGGGATGGCCTGAAGTTGAGAAGAGATTGCAAAGATGAGAGCGAGAGGCCTATAAATCAGACCCCCACCCCCCCATCCCACTCAGAAAATGAGAAAAAAAACGAAGAGTGCAGCAGTAAAACCCACTGCTCAGCTGCAGTCATCTATCTGCACAAGGACGAGGCTATTAGAGAGATGACAGAGCCATGGACTTGGGTGTAACCACTCTCTCTCTCTCTCTCTCTCTCTCTCTCTCTCTTTCTCTCGACTCTTCGCCAATGCTTATTCTTACCAGTAAACACTGTATAGGCCTTATATATTGATTCAATGAGAACAGATGGTGGCACAGAAAGCCAGCAAGCCTATTCATTACAGCCTTCCCATCAAAATGCATCTGCTTCATCAGAAACGAGATGTCTTTGCTTATCATGTTGCATCCATTAATCAGAGCTGAAACGGCAAATGAGATGACTTGCACTTGCTATTGTAAGTATGACCTCGGCACGCACGACCACGAGAGCGTGGCGCATCGTCATTTGGATCTCGTCTGACGAGCGTGCAATAATCTGACATGCAGGCCAGCTACGACCACGCGGCCCAATTAAGCTCCGAGTCACGAGAATTAACAGAGCACAAGGACCTTCTGGCCTTTTCCCCAGAAATGGTGACTGTAATTTTAACTGAGTATCCAGGAGAAGTGTTACGCGATGACATGAATGTATTGCTTAAAGCGCTCGCACAGATGCATTTCGGCAAAATGCATCGAATATGTAAACCCGCATGCGTCGTAATTGTGTTTAATGAGGTCTAAACCGGTCTTCGAATGAGCTGATCCTATTAGCGGCCAATAAACAGAATTGGATTTTCTTGCGCAAAAACACCAAACCTTCAGAGAGTTCTCATATCTTGGAGCTTGTAATATTGATACGTCTCTGAGGAATGTTGGCTAAGAAGCCTACAGCCAACAATTTATTAAACATATCTGAATTAATGACGATGATTGAATTAATCTTTGAGTAAAGTGCAGTAATTCACTTTCATGAGACATAGCGAGGGTTTGAGAGCATGCTGATTGGTTCTGGGAAGAGGAGCAAATGTACTGCGCAGCATCGGTGCTTGATTGTATGCTGTTGTCAGCTAGGCTGTTGGCTAACTGTGGAGATAAAAGAGCGTAAGTGGTGATTAAAAGCCTTAATCCAGACTCAGCAGGCCTGGGCGTGAATATGAAAGGCCAGTGCTGATGTACGTTTTGTAAATGCAGAAGTAAAATGTATGCTATTGACTATAATGACTAGACTGTTTAAACAGTAAAGTGACTGCGGTAGGCCTACTGTATGCAATTTAGGGTTGGATTATGGTGGGTAATTGAGCGAAAGATGCATGAGAAGTAGCTGGAGGTTTCTAAAAAATTGCATTTAGAAGCTTTAATGTAGACTTTGCTCAGATATGGCAATTTAAAAGTGCTTTCAAAAACAAAATGCATAAAATGTTTCTGCTATATCTAAAATAGGTCAGTTAAGGTAAGTGTAAACAGGGGATAGCAGCATTTAGGCTAGTCAAATGTTCTCTTCTTGAACATTCATATTTACACACAGCTAATATCAAATCAGACGCTGAATAGAGTGTTCATCAAAACTTATATCAGTAGCTATGTTTCCATCCACCTCTTTTTTTGCACATTTTGGATAAAAATTGGATAAAATTTTGATAAAAAAAAAAAAAAATTGCACAAAAACATATGCACATAACTGAGTAGGATAAACTTTTTATTTAATAAGAAAAGATGTGCATAAACTACGATGGAAACACAATTTTACCGAACAAATTCCAGTATGCGCATTAAAAAATCATGTGATTTTGTTATGAGAGATCATGTGATGATAAAAATGTGTGTAAATGGATAAACCAGCAGACTGAGTACATTGTAAAACATCTGATATGTTGTTTTGGTCATTCTAAAACACCTTAACTGTTTCAGTATTAGTGTTATTATATTATTAATTACCTGCAGAACTGTCAAGAGTGTCTGTGCTCCGTGTCTCATGCCTTTAAACGCCACCACACGTTCATTGCGTGTCGGCATCGTCTTCTGAGGTGCAAGTCATTTATTAAATGAAGAAAAGATTCATGCAGCTTCTCCTACCACAGCAAATTCTATTTTTACTGTTGATATTTGGTGCCAGTTAATCAAGAAGTGATGATTTTGTTCTCTTTGACGCATTGGATGGAATCGCTGCTTTATTCACACTTCTTTTATGCGATATTCCAGTTTTGCGCATAAAGTTAATTGCATTTTTGTACGAGAATACTTTTTCAAAGGGTTTTTTGTGACCTTTATTTAAGTTGAACTTATTTACTGCATTACATCTTTGTTGCTCAGAAAACCTTAGTTAAGTTAAATTAATTTGTATTAAGCCCTGTTGAAATTACAAATTGTTTCGTAATTTTGGCCTGATTTGCTTGACATAGGATGATTTGTGTTGCTTGGTCAGTTTAACTTTTTATATATTAGAGCTGCACAGCATATTATTTCAGCATTAATATTGCAATGTGATAATTCACAATAGTCACATCGCAGAACATGCAATGTTGAGTCTAGATTATAAATGATCATTTTGCAAGTGTTTTTGGATGTGACTGTTCGAACATTTTAAGAAATTGTACCATTTGTAACTTTTGAAAAATTAATAACAATTAATTTTATTGACTGTGTAGTATTATTTTGCATTATTTAATTAGACTCCTCTAAAAACAAGAAAACGCTGTTTATTTAATTTGTAACTTTTTTATTATTGACTTTATCTGTGCTTGTAGATTGTTTATTATATTTTATGCAGATGCACTCCCACTACAGAATCATTCCAATCAACCTTAAATTATAAACTGTATCCAAACAGTTATTCAAGTCATTTAGTGAAATTGTATTCATTTCGCAATATACATGTACCGGCCACTTGAATAGGTACACCTGTCCAACAGTTTGTTAACGCAAATTTCTAATCAGCCAATTACATGGCAGCAACTCAATGCATTTAAGCATGTAGACATGGTCAAGATGATCTGCTGCAGTTCAGACTGAGCATCAGAATGGGGAAGAAAGGTGATTTAAGTGACTCTGAACATGGCATGGTTGTTGGTGTCAGACGAGCTGGTCTGAGTATTTCAGAAACTGCTGATCTACTAGGATTTTCATGCACAACCATCTCCAGGGTTTATAGAGAATGGTACAGAAAAAAGTGAAAATATCCAGTGAGTGGCGCAAATGCCTTGTTGATGCCAGAGGTCAGAAGAGAATGACCAGACTGGTTTGAGTTGATAGAAAGGTAACAGTAACAGTAAATAACAACTGAGGTATGCAGAGGAGCATCTCTGAACACAAAACACGTTGAACCTTGAGGCGGATGGGCTACAGCAGCAGAAGACCACACCGGGTGTCAATATGGACCAAAATCTCTGAGGAAAATTACCAACCCGGTACTAGTAGGTGTAAAAGTGGCCAGTGAACATGTATAGCAGAATAAAAAAAATCGCAATGTTAGATTTTTCCAATATCATGCAGCCCTATCATATATTGTTACATAAAAAATGAGAAAATTATGAGAAAATATTATTAATATTATTATTATGTCATTGTGAAACACATACTATTAATGAACACGACTTATAATATACTTTTTTATTATTATTACCTATTAATGTACATAAAAGCACTGTTAAAAAAAATGTTAGTTAGTTTTTCACTAACATGAATTTGCACTTCTGTTTCAGATGTTTGGAAAATGGAGACACTGCATCTTTCTAGCATGGTAGGAGGCCACATAAGATGTCACAACACTACTGCGGGTTTGGAAATTGTCATCCTTGTGAAATGCAGTTCATTTCAGGTGACAGGTCTGAGGTAGAGAGGCAGGTCCGCAGGAGCTTTTGACTTCTTTGTTGTAAAGATCAAACTGCAAAGGAACAGCCTCGAGAAGGAGCGTTTCCAGCCTGAGAGACAGAAGAGCTTCACCTTTATCTGACACTGTTGAGCTAGACATACACACATTTCCAGCGTTTCGCAGACTCACCAGCCGTCACCTGACTCACAAAACATCTTCCGCAGAAGATTAATGAATAATCTCTCTGGGCCACAGCAAGCGTGTTTATCAACTCACCAAGATATGAGGACTAACCGTTGAAGGCTAATTAAACACAATTATTAATCATTAGTGCACGTCGCACTGTAGGGCAGGATTTTTATTTTTTTTGCTCTCGACAGGATGAATCAAATCCTTTGCAAATCATGCCAGAATTACTCAGAAAGTGCTGGACTGCCGCACACGGCCTCTGTCTGCCGCATCCAACATTTGACAGCACTACATTTTACCATGACTGCCCAGTAATGAGCTGACATTCTCCGGAAGAAAGGAGATTAGTCTTAACTGCCACCACACACAATGGTTTAAAGATAAAACTCTTAAATCCTAATATGACTTTTTAATTTTCTTTTTGCATTTGATTGGCCATGCATTTTAAAATGTGCCATGGAATGCAAAACATGCCATGTATTATAAGTATTTTAATTAAAAATACAGTAAAATGTGTATTGTAAATGTAATTTACGTAACTAATCTGAATTTCCAGCATAATTTTTCCAATCTTCAGTGTCACATGACCATTCAGAAGTCATTATAAAATACAAATTGATATTTAATATTGAAAAGTTGTAATGCTAATTTTTTAAATAATATTAATATGTACATTAATATGATACTATGCACTTAGGCAGCATTGTGGTGCAGTGGGTAGCACGATCGTCTCATAGCAAGAAGGTTCCGGTTTCCCGCACTGTCCAGAGACATGCGCTATAGGGGAACTGAATAAGCTAAATTGTCTGTAGTGTATGTGTGTGAATGTAAGAGTGTATGGGTGTTTCCTGGTGTTGGGTTGCAGCTGGAAGAATATTCGCTGTGTTAAACATATGCTGGAAATGTTGGTGGTACATTCCGCTGTGGTGACCCCTGATTAATAAAGGAACAAAGCCGAAAAGAAAATGAATAAACTATGCGCTTTTAACAATAACGATTAAATGTTAGATGCAGTTTACGTATGTTTGTGTCAAGAGTCCAATCACTATTTATTTTTTAGAATAAACAGACAATTTTTTTTTTCTGGGCTGCACGGTGGCTTAGTGGTTAGCACTCACAGCAAAAAGGTCGCTGGTTCAAGTCCTGGCTGAGTCAGTTGGCATTTTTGTGGTAAGTTTGCATGTTCTCTCCATGTTCATGTGGGTTTCCTTTTCTTTTTTTTGATTGATTTTTAAAGTACTGAGGTTGTGCTTAGGGAACGGGGTGAGCGGGTTAATTGGTGCTTTTTAAAATGCTATTAGTTGGGTTTAGGGAAGCGGGTGGGTGGGGTGATCGGTTGGTTGGACAGTCAGAAAGTCAGTCAGTTGACAGCAGCCTCTGGTGGATTTACGTGAGAACAGTAGGCACGAATGGCACTCGCAAGAGAAATATGAGATCTGAAAAAAAGTACACAGCAGCCTCTGGTGCATTCGCAAAAACAAAAACTGCAAAAAAAAAAAAGTACCGCCTGAGATATATTTTGCTGTCTCCAGAAATGTACATAGGCGTACGTATGTTATTCACTTCTTAAAAGTTTTTACAGTATGCATAAAGGAAGAAAATGCTATGGGGCTCTTCATACTGAGCTTAACAGCATTCTAAACACTGTTTTTAACTGAGAAACTAAAGTAATATTTCAACAAGTTTAGCATTGCTTTTTACCCAGGCAGTTAACCTATCATTGTGTTGCCAAATGTTTGCCTTATTGTTTCAGCATATAATTGGAAAAAGTAAAGTAATTACAGGACAGAATATGTGTCATTATGAGTGAAGAAGAGTTTCATTCTAACCTTTATCATCTAAAAAATCCATTCACAAAAACAGCTTGATAAAGTTAAGCACAATGTAATTATTGTAATATAAGTATTAACTAGATCCTTAATTAAAATATGAAAAAAGCACTTCAAGCCAAAGTTGAAGACTGTTCAGAATGAAGCATCAGCTTGAATGTACTATTAACCCATTGGAAATTATGAGCTTGATTGATGATGACTTCAGATTAACTATTCCAAATGAGAATTCTTTATTTAGTGATCACGTTTACATAAAAACTGCTCAGGTTCAATATTTTAAGCATTATGCTTATCTTTATAAAATGGTAGCTCAGTACAGAACATGGTGTATATTTAACTCTGATGTGTAACAATTTCATTTCACTGTTTGGAACATAATCCAGTTTAAAGCAATAGAGCTGGACTTGGATCAGCGCTGTGCACAGTTCATTGGTCCTGCAGATAATGATAACAAGGTCAGATCTAATTGCATTGAGGCTGGTTTCCCACCCGCAGACGTCTCACCTATGATTGACCCGCTGTCCACAGTCATGCTGGGATATCTACAGTAGGCAATTTTCACTCATTTTCTCTTTTTTTACATGCCATTGAAGCTGAAGGCATTCAGCTGTCTGTTTTCAGACTTTTAGTTTTGCAGTGTGACTTGGCCGACAGTGTGTGATGGCAGAGTTGATCAGACCTTGTAACAAGCCAGCATCTTGTGAGTCAGCTTGCCTGTCCACTCTCATTGCCTTTAATCACAACTTTTGTAAGAAAGAAGGAAAAACCAATGGAGAAAAAATCTATATCCATCCAGAAGGGCCATCCTTATGGCTTTTGCCCCAAAAGAACTACAGGGATCGATGGCATTTGTGTAATTGTTTGGCCAAGGGTCTGCAGGACTTCTCACAATGTAATTTCTGTGCTCTCTTTTATTTTTATCCTGGGAAAATTGATTAGAATCTCGGAAGTTTCACCAAACAGAGTCCAAAAGGTAATAATTTAGTTTTTCGGTGAGTTTCCGTCCTTTTTTCAGCACACAGGGTGATTTTTGGAGGAATGTGACTCACTATGATTACACTATGAACACTATGATTTCTAGGAGGATCTGCTTTCAGGAAATTCACATTGATTAGAAGAAGATTGGGGGCACTCAGTAAAAAATAACATGTTTTTGCCAGGACATGCTTAACAGCAGCATCAAATTGGTTATGATGGCCAAAGGTTTATAGATAGCATTTTAACAATCAGTAGATGGTTGTGAGAGTAGCTGTATTTGCTGAGCATTTCATAGTGTTTATAACTGGACCATATGGTTTTGTATATACATTTATTTATCTAAACTACTGTTTAAGGATGGGGCTCATTAAGATGTGTTTTGTTTTTGTATGTGTTACATAATCTTCCAGTTGTACTTGACACACTCCAAGCAATATTTGAATGACCGATTCTGGCATGGAAGGCAGACACACAAACAGGGATGCTAAAGATTGCAGCCTCTGGCATATGTCCCTAGTAAAGCTCTTGAGACCAGAGGAATAAGGTTTACTGTTACAGCCATCCTCTTTAAATCTCAATCCCATCTGGGTCACGGCACCAATTTAGACTTTCTGGTTGTACTGTACCCACTTGAATCGATAATTGAACAACTGATTCTGTCATGGGAGGCAGACACACTAACAAGGACATTACATTTTGCAGCCTCTGGCATCTGTCACTAGTAAACCTCTTGAGACCAGAAGAAAGAGGTTCACTGTTACAGTGACCCCCTCTAAACCTCTATCCCATCTGGGTCATGGCACTAATTTATTCCTTCCGGTTCTACTTGACCCACTCAGAGCGAGATTCAAACTATTGTTTCTGGCATAAGAGGCAGACATAAAAAAACAAGATGCTAAGGATTGCAGCCTTTGACATCTGTCGCAAGTAAACTCCATGAGACCAGAGAGATGAGGTTTACTGTTACAGTTCTTCCCTTTAAATCTCTAAATCACTAGCATCTGTCGCTAGTGCACCTCTTCAGGCCAGAAGACCGAGGTTTGCTTGCACAGCTCTCTCTACCTGTTACACTAATCAGCGTTCATGTAAAAAAAGTATAGCAAAGCCCCAGTTGTACCTTACTCTAGTGCTTATAGCTCTGTATGCCACCTGCTAGCATTAACCAATGAAGATTTATGCAGTGCGATCAAAGTGGAAAATTAAGATGGCCAAGAAGAAAGAGAGAGGTGAATGGGGTTGAGGCCGCTGTATGTTCGTAGCATTTAATTAAATGCAAATGTTCCTCTCCAGTGCCTGGTGAAAGGGGGCACCTGAGGGCTCTCTATCTGCATCTCTCTCTTTTCTCCTGCAGTGCTCTCTAGAAATGTCAAAGCTGTCACTCAGATGCTTCTCCATCCTCTAATCAGCTATTATGCGAAGGGACATTTGACTACTTTCCATTGGCCATAGTACAAAACATGCCAAAGGGAAGGTTTATAGAAATGTTATCTCAAAGAGGGGCTTCGTGGAGACGAGATTAGAGGATGCCAAACATGTAGATGACCACTGACCTAATAATTTTGCAAAGTGGAATGATATGATGTAAAAAAAATCTTATCTGAGCATCTCTGTGCATCTGCCCTGTTTTCATGTGTGCACTTAGTTTAACAGGAATCTCTAATATGTGCAGGGCTGTGATGTGTAATTTTAAAGATCTGTTTTCCTATTCAATTACCCTGCTGAATAACTGTTGGCGGAAATGACAGTCAAACAATCTGCTGACCTATTTCTCTCTATATTTGAACCAATTCCATTAGCTCCTACAAAACTTAGACTTTAAAAGTGGTTAAAACTTTTTACGGTAAAGGCCCATAGCTTATTTTTCATAGCGACTGCTTCCTCATATATTATGGATGCAGTTCCTGCATTTAAAGAGGACACTAACTCTAGTTCACCATCTATAATTGTGTTACTGGCTAGGAAAACCTCCAGCAAGGACCAAGTGCATACTTTTAAATGATCACCGAAGACCACACTCGGTTAGTAATATTAATAACATAGGACTTCTCCATTACACCAGCTCTTAACTGTGGCCTTCATAGTTGGAATTATTGATAAGATCTTTAGAAAGGGATGAAAATTAGATTATTGGGTGACCTGAAAAAATAAAACAATCCAATGCATTCCCTTTACACAAATGGAAGGGCTCTAAAAGAAATGATTATAATAACTAAAATAAATTAGACCACATTATCTGACTTATTCATGTTGGAAAATGTATAAGAAAATGTAAAATACATAATAATATGTGGTAAAAACAGCTATTGGATATGCATTTGCTGTCAGCAGGGTTGGTTTTAAAGAGCTCTTGTGCCATTTAACAAAGTGCCTCTTTCTAACAGGACCGTGGTGCTATGAATATGAATAGGAGTAGGAGGGTGTTTATTCTTTAAAGCACTTCTGTAAATAAGAGCCAGACTGCAGCACGACTCACGAGAAGATGCTGGATTAGTGCATGATAAAGAGAGAGAAAGGAACGCATGTGATTCAACACAGAAGTTGCTTTCTCATCATGGTGGCTTACAAAGCTGTGTGCGTGTCTGTGTGTGTGTTCTCCTCCTAAAGAAAGCAATAGCAGATCTAAATAGCCATTAGTGTGCTAAGCTTGAAGGAGCTGCGTTTAAATATGCAGCGAGGAAATGGCTCACACGGAGCTAAAACACAGAGAGAGATCGAAAACATCACCACAAGCAGCCTGATTTTCAGACCAAATCTTTCCTGCCACATGGCTTGGCATGAATGGCATGAGTGCACATTTTGCCATTCTGCCTAAATGCTTCATTTTAAATGAACAAACTGGACGGAAACAGATGCAATTATGCCTTAATGTCATTATAATACACCTCAATGTTGCCACATCTGCTTATTATTAACATGGGGTTTGTTTTTTCAAGTCGCTAACATGTTCTCTGTGTGTAGTTATTGTTGATTTACAGTCCCTAAATATATTTAGCTTTCCCGTTCATGTTAGGCTAGTAGCATATACCCAGCAGAATTCTATAACTAATGGCCTAACTGGTTTAACTGACTGTACAGAATAGAATTTTACTCACGTTACAGTAATATTCAAAGCTTTTACTGATATTATAGAACTAAGATTTAAATGTTATTCATGCTATTTAAGGAAGTAATTACACCAAAAATTAGATTTTTTTTTTGTAATATATTGGCCTATAATTGTGTATGACTTATACTACCTCTTAAAGGTTCACACCACACTTTGTCGGGCAAGCAGGAGAGCAATGTTTTTTTCACTGCAGTCTTTAATAAAGTTATGGTTTTGCTATCACAAAGTTATATTTTTGTAAGAAGAAGTTGCTAGGCAACAGAGGCAAGCATATTTAAAGGCACATGAAAAGTATCGAAAGCTACAAATGCAGGAGGTCAATTTGACCATTATGGCCCTTCAAGTTAGAAATACTCCAAACTGTTTTTGTAATTGTAATACAATAACAATGTTAGATTTAAATATACACACATTTAGAAATAGTCGGGGAACTACAGTAAAGTTTTACTGGTTTTATTTTATCAAGGTTAAAATAAAAAGTACTAAATTACCAAATATAAAAATGGTCAGAATAACTGCCTTGGTAATTAATGGAAATTAAATAATGTAAACAATTTTCTTATCAAAACGTTTATATTGTTCACTTCAGGAGCATGAGTGAGATGCTAATGCTAACTCTTTGGAATACCTTTGGAATACCTTCATTTGTTTTGTTTGGTTTCGCAAAATATGTCTGTTATTATTATTATGTAAGTCACATTTCATCTGACAAATCTGTGAATACATCTTCCTTCAACACAAAAGGCCATTAAAGTGCCTGACTTTTCAATCCTTTTACATGTCCGGCCATAAAGAGGGCAGTAAAATACTCTGGCCATGACCCTGCTAGTATTTGTCTACACATCAATAAAAGCTGAGTAGATCTCTACTGACAGCCACATGGTACAATCATTCAGTGAGATTTGTGGGTCATGCCCTCAGCAATTAAAATGTTAACCTAAACCAGATCAGCTTGCTATTCTTAGAGTTTTTGTCTGGTTTTTGACCAAATATCTAACAGTTCTTAAATGAAAAAGCATTTCCTAGACAGGTAAACAATATACATATTATTGTTTATTTAGCTTTTTAAAAAGAAAACTCCTGTATATATATATATATATATATATATTACCAAATATAAAAATGGTCAGAATAACTGCCTTGGTAATGTATGGAA
>CAIGQZ010032461.1:5886446-5902418 GCA_903798205.1 Danio tinwini | reverse complement strand
TAATAAAATATATGAATAAAAAATAATATATAGAGTATTTTTCTCTCAATTTATTATTATTATTTAAACGTTTGCTACATTTTGACCCCATTTGAAGATACAGGTTTGGGACTCTTAATTTACCTTTACTATTTAACCTTTTGTAAACTGATCTTCACTTTACTTTTTTTTATATTATTTTTTTATATTATTTGCAAATTGCATTTGTATTTAATCAGCATTTAATAAATCATCAAGAATCAGTGACTGAACCGTGAATTTAATTAAATCTAAATTAGATAGAATTGGGACATCTTTCATCTATGCTATCTGAAGACGATGTTGTTCTGTTGGCTTCATCGAACATGGACCTTCCACATGCACTGGGGCGGCTTGCTGCCGAGTGTGACGCGGCTGGGATGAGAATCAGCACCTCCAAGTTCGAGGCCATGGTGCTCCACCGGAAAAAGGTGGTTTGCCATTTCCAGGTTGGAGAAAAGTCCTTACGCCAGGTGGAGAAGTTCAAGTATCTTGGGGTTTTGTTCACAAATGAGGGAAGGATGGGACGTGAGATTAACAGGTGGATTGGCGCAGTGGCAGCAGTAATGCGGTCGATGTATTGGTCCGTTGTGGTAAAAAGGAGCTGAGCCGAAAGGCAAAGCTCTCGATTTACTGGTCAATCTACGTTCCTACTCACACATATGGTCATGAGGTTTGGGTCATGACTGAAAGGACAAGATCTCAGATACAAGTGGCTGAAATGAGTTTCCTTCGCCGGCTGGCAGGGAGCGTCCTTACAGATAGGGTGAGGAGCTCTGTCAACCGGGAGAAGCTCGGAGTAGAGCCGCAGCTCCTCCACATTGAGTGAAGTCAGCTGAGATGGCTTGGCTGAGCTGGAGGAAGTGTCTGGGGTTCTCTTCTAGGAATGCTACCCCCTCGACCCAGCCCCAAAAAAACAGACAAAATGAGATAAGATGAGACATCTGAATCAGTACCCAGCTCTATGTACACTCTCAAAAATAAAGGTACTGGAGCTGTCTGTGTGGCAGTACCTTTTCAAAAAGTACATATTTATACCTGAAGGGTCCACAATGGTACCTCAAAGGTACTTTTTAGGTACATTTGGGTACTAATTTTTACCCTTGAGGTACCATTGTGGACTCGTTGGGTACATATATATATATCTTTTGAAAAGGTACTGCCCCAAAGACAGCTACTGTATCTTTATTACAGCGAGTGTATGTAATTTTATTAAACTATTTACTAAATTTTGTCTTTTTACATCACTTTTGTCTTCCATTAAGCCATTAAAGTTTTTTTTTTTTTTTTCCAAGATGGTGAGCCACTCTAAAGTGACCAAAACCCACAGGTTATCCTGATGAATGCCAAAAAAATGACCCTTTAAGACTTGACTTTCAGACAGGTTGGTCAAATCTTTTTTTTCTGTAATTTATCTTTCTAACTGTACATAAACTGTACTGGTCACTGCAGCTGGACCTAATGACAATATTAAGCAACTGAACAGGTTAAGGATCTGTGTTGGCACACTGCAGTTACATCCCAAATGATGCACTATAAACTATATTCGTTATCAAACTGTGGAAAGATTGAACAAGGATTGAAGCAAGAAGGTCACTGGTTCAAGTTCCGGTCCCTGCAAATGTTTTTGTCAATTTGTAGACAACTATTTTCATGTAAAGATGAGTTTCTTATTTAAAATGTTTCAGTTTTTATGAAAGGTTTTTTTGCAATCTTAGTTTGTATTTTACATGAGTATTTTACAATAATTGTTTTCCCACTAAATGCCCACTAAACTCTTATTATGGAAGGATTCATAATAAATATGACAATTATGTTTCTTATCAGGACACTTAAAGCAATGACACTCGAGAGAGGGGAAAAAAAAGTCAAATTCAGATATAATGATACACATGCTAACCTTGAAACGTGACGAACACAGTAATGGAAATATCAGCCTGCCGTAGTGAGACCGGGCATCCAATTTATGGATATTAGTGTGACCATTATGACTTAAATGGCCTCAGCTTGTGGGAATAATTGCATTTTTATGGTCGGGAAGGGGCATGTCTGAATGTGGTAACAAACATGTTTTCCACTTTGGCTTGAAAATAGGAGGAGATGTGAACGTTACGCTTGAGTAAGAAGCAGACTAAAATAGCAGCTCAGAAAATGCATGCACGTGGCAGGATGCCATAAAAGGATTCAGTCAACATCATGCGGCCTGCATATATAGGTAGAAAGATGTATGTTTCCTTCAGGAAATTTCTGTATAGTTCAAATATGCTTTATGATGATATATTTAATTGCTGGATTTTGGAGTTGAGTTATTTGCCCTGAATAAATGCAAGTATGTGTGTGTCTGTTCTTCAGTGTATGTAGAGAAATGTGCTCTTCACAGAGGCCGCCACTGCCATTTGCTCAACAATAAGGATAGCGAGATCGTTTATGATGGTTTTAGGGGACATGCTGTTTGCTCATGCAATGCTTTAGGTTTGCATTTGTCACTTGTGTACATGTTTTAATGTTAAAGGGATAGTTCACTCTAAAATGAAAATGACCTCACCATTTACTCTCCCTCATGTGGTTTTAAACTATTAGAAACTTCTTTTTTTGTGAAAAGAAGATATTTTGAGAAAGGCTGGTTGCTGGGACCCATTGAGTTATCAATAAATTTAAATTTGAATGTAAAAATTCCAAAGTAGGAAAAAATACTATGGAAGTCAACGGGTGCCAGGTACCAGAATTGTAAAAACTTGTGTGTTCAATAGAAGAAAAACTCAAATAAGTTATGGGTGAGTAAATGCTGGCAGACTTTTTTCATTTTGGCGTAAATTATCTTTAATTCTTTAATCTTTATCTTTAATTATCTTTAATTATTTGGTTTTCTTTGACATATTAAATGCTTCTTTGTGTTCTTTAAGTATGTTTATATTACTTAACATTAAATTGAACTAAAGAAATAGTTAGTTATATATGTAATAGGTAGTAATAAACTAGGTTTTTATGGGTTTATTTGTAGCATTTGTATTTAGATTAGAAATAAATACAAAAAAATATTAATTGAAATAATTTAAAGTCATCTTGAAAGATACTTGATAGTAGCTGATAGCTACTAAAATATATTTACTTATTTAACACATTTATATATTCATTGAATTGTCATTTTAAATTGCCATAACAAATTGATGTTATCATATTAACATTTGACATATTTTATTTCATTTATTACAATAAATCCTAACATTCCTACTAGCTTTAGTGAATATATTGGCACGGCAAGCCAACACATTCATATTTGACTTGGCCGGCAGAAGACAACAAAACTACTGTCTTGAGGTCTGCTTTGCATAAGCCTTGATCTACTATCGTGTTGTCCTCTGTTTATGAGTCACTTCCTTTTAATTTAATATACCGGGGAACCTTATAAATAATTCATCTGCATACCTTCTGATATTTCGCAAATGCCTTGAGCCGTTGGAGCAGACAGCAGCCAGTCTGTCTCCCTCATCCATGTTAGGCCATTCTACAAGGCAAAGTCCATCTGTTCATTTAAGACCTGGTCTGTTTTCTGGATCCCACACCTCAAAGGGGGCATATCATTAAAAGCTATCTTTTTCAGAGCTGTAATCGGGTCCTAAGTAGTCCTACAAACCCCAAAAATGTGTAAAACTTCAACATAGTAAATGGAAAGCCTTTTTCGCTGACATACTGACATATGAAGGGGACCTATCTTACTGCCCTTAATCTGCATGTTTCTACTCATGGCATTTTCATGGCACCTATGGCATTTACTCGCTGTAGTAGCTACAAAAAAATTACTTACATTTTTGAGTCCATTGAACTTATATTATGTTAAACTGACTTAAAACAACTTGCGTAACTTATAAAATTAAGTTAGAACATGATTAACTTAGTTTAATAAGTTACAATGACCTAAAAACATATGCTGTCAGGACTAATTGATAATATATTTTTTTTTTATAGTGTAGATATTTACAGTGGCAGCATGGTGGCACAGTGGGTAGCATAATCGTCTCACAGCAAGAAAGCTGCTGGCTGGGCCAATTGGCCTTTTCTGTGTGGAGTTTGCATGTTCTCTACATGTTTGCGTGGGTTTCTTCTGATTGCTCTGGTTTCCCCCACAGTCCAAAGACATGCGGTACAGGTGAATAAAATAGGCTAAATTGGCCGTAGTGTATGTGAGTGTGTACAAGAGGGATTGGGTGTTTCCCAGTGCTGGGTTGCAGCTTGAAAGGCATCTGCTGCTTTAAAACATATGCTGGACAAGTTGGCAGTTCATTCCATTGTGGCGACTCCAGATTAATAAAGGGACTAAGCCAAAAGAAAATTAATGAATGAATATTTACAGTGTTTGGCTCAGAAAAACATTACAAATGTTGTTGTTGGATGTACGAAAGAACATAAAAGTCTCCAAAGACCCCCGACATCCATGCCATTAAGCACATTGAATTACAATCTTAAAGTAAATGTGCCAGATGAGTTAATTTTGGTTTAAGTATTATATTTCAACAAAGTATATTTAACACTTAAATTGCTTCACCAATTAGTCAATTTAACAATACAACTACTGAGGCAGACATTTGGATTTTTTTTTATTTAGCTATTTAACAGGTTTGTTGAAATAAAACTCATAAATCTATAGTAGCCTAAATGTATGACAAAACACAATAGAGTTGTGAGTGTTTCTTTTCTGAATGGCCAAATGGTCAAATTGGCTGCATTTTAGCATCTGCTACTTTTCCTGTACCTTTGAATATGTGTGCCTCTGTTGCCTAGCAACTTCTGATAACAAAAACATAACCTTCTTACAGCAAAACCTTCAGACATGCCTATCAAACCTTCAAAAGAAAATTTTGCATTGAAAAAACTTTTCTTGTAGCACTAATTGAGGTGCACACCTTTGGTGCCAGCCTAATAACTAGTACACAATTACAGGCTATATTACAAAAAATATTTTATGGCAATCAACTCAAAAAATATGATGACAGACACTCAAAGCTAAAATCTCAAGCCTCGTGACAAACATTCAGTTCATAACACTCTTATATGAATGGTCAGAATGACCTCAATTGCCATTCTAGTACACAGTTAAGAATTACCTGTTAAATCTACAGTAACTTGCTGGGAGCAGTTCACCACTTAATGTAAAATCAATTACAGCAAAAATATCGTATTTACATTTACAGCACCATTTATCTTGCTGTATATGTATTTACAGAATTGTAGGTATATCTTTACTGTAAAAAATACAATAATTTTTACAATGGAACTTTAAAATACAGTGACACTGCATAACTGTCCTACGGTAAAATACATTTCATACTACAGTTAAATACTGTGTCATTTACAGAAATCCTAAACAGTGTTGTTATAAAATTCCAGTAGTTTCATTGTTAACTCCACAATGTATTAAATGCTTAAATGTATTTACTAAGCATTCAGAAATGTTCTGCTGCATCTAGAATAGTCTCTGTACAGCACTGCACATAAGGAATTAATGTGCCACCAGTCATTTCTGGCCTTGTGAGATTCAATTTTGTTGTTTCTGGAGTTTCAGAATAGCTTATAAAGGCTCTGCCCTCTTCTGGAAAGCAGTAGCTAGTTTGCATTTAAAGTCACACACACACAAATGGTGTGTTTTTGCTCACATCCACATAGAGGCAAATTTACCAAGTTATAATAAATGATCTGTTGGGCATTTTGAAACTTTACAAACACATTCTGAGGATTGCAGAGATTCATTTTATATATAATGAGAAGGGGCATAATATGACTCATTTAATGTGACTCATTTAGAGTGCTACTGAAGATTTGTCCAAACATTTTGAAAGCTGAAGGCCAGAAAATAAAAATCTAGACACAGAAGGCCATATCCCCACAGAGTCCCACTTTTCCACTTTTTTTTTTCTTTCCATCTTTTCTTAATGAATTTCCAAGATGATCAGTTGCTCTGACAATGCAATCTCCTCGCTCAGCCAGTCTGATGCTGTGATTAGTATTAATTGGACTGAGTCAAAAACGCAGAGATGACCCCAGCTAAGCTGCCTGTGAGAGCAATTAATGAGAAAGAGATGCCTTAGTATTCATAACTGAGCTCGCCTGAGAAGACAGGAGGAGAGTTTACAGGACAAAGCAGACTATTTTTATATTTCTTTTTCTAGCGGCAGCCCTTTTTAATGAACTGCTCTACTGCTATAGGCCTGCAAGGATATATTTAAGAATTTAGGGGAACGAGTGCATAATGTGGTTATTGAAGCTTATTCTTTTGACTTTCTTATTAAGACAGTGATTTATTTATCAAAAAAATGTTTTATCCCTATAGTCTCTTTTTTCTCCTCACAACCCATTTTTTCCTACCCACAAGTCATTTGATTTTTTTTTCTTTCTTTTGTACGGGCAAATACATTTTTCTTTATGTCCGAATGAGTTCAAATGTAACACTTACAAATGACTGAGAGAATTAGAGAATAAGCATTGTACATTGAAAACTGGAGTCATGAGATTTAATCCATCCAACAGCAAAAGTAAAGCATTTTCCACAAAATAACTCAAAATCTCTGTAGCTTTTCTGCAGTCTTTTATAAGATTAAGTGATGATTGTTAGTGTTGGGTAAGAAAATAATATACTACAATATTAAGCCTATCCTAATGCTAAAATATATAAACAATAAAATAACACAACACATACTTTCACATTACTAATTTGAAAGCATGTTATGTTTGCATTTGTTTATTTAAAAAAAACAGTAAGATAGGTTTGAGATTGTCATATATATATATATATATATATATATATATATAATATGATTTACTCAATGCTGCTGATAATGCTGCTAAAATTACATATTTACATTTTCATGTAATGTAATGTAATGTAATGTGTATTAGACATTACATTTCAGTTTAGAGTTTCGTCAAATGGTGTATGAATCTGCCTAAAAATAGAAATCATAATGCATTGCTTTAAATAGATTAAAAGTAAACATATAAAATAACTAAAACTTTATCTAAAATTAAAATAAGAATAGAAAATATATAAAAAATATGAAAAGGCCACTATAAAGGTTATCACGCATACACTCACCGGTCACTTTATTAGGTACACCTGTCCAACTGCTTGCTAATGCTAATTTCTAATTAGCCAATCACATGGCAGCAACTCAATGCATTTAGGCATGTAAACATGGTCAAGACGATCTGCTGCAGTTCAAACTGAGCATCAGAATGAGGAAGATGGAATGATTTAAGTGACTTTGAACGTGGCATGGTTGTTAGTGCCAGACGGGCTGGTCTGAGTATTTCAGAAAATGCTGATCTACTGGGATTTTCACACACAACCATCTCTAGGGTTTACAGAGAATGGTCAGAAAAAGAGAAAATATCCAGTGAGCGGCAGTTCTGTAGGTGCAAATGCCTTGTTGATGCCAGAGGTCAGAGGAGAATGGCCAGACTGGTTTGAGCTGATGGAAAGGCAAGAGTGACTCAAATCACCACTTGTTACAACTGAGGTATGCAGAAAAGCATCTCTGAATGCACAATACCCCCAACCTTGAGGCAGATGGGCTACAGCAGTAGAAGACTACACCGGGTGCCACTCCTGTCAGCTGAGAACAGAAAACTAAGGCTACAATTCACACAGGCTCGCCAAAATTGGACCATAAAAGATTGGAAAAATGTTGCCTGGTCTGATGAGTCTCAATTTTTGCTGTGACATTCCGATTATAGGGTCAGAGTTTGGCATCAACAACATGAAAGCATGAATTCATCCTGCCTTGTATCAACGGTTCTGGCTGGTGGTGGTGGTATAATGGTGTGGAGGATAATTTCTTGGCACACTTTGGGCCCACCGGTACCAATTGAGCATTATGTCAACACCACAGCCTATCTGAGTATTGTTCTGACCATGTCCATCCCTGTATGACCACAGTGTATTCATCTTCTACAGTAATGGCTACTTCAGGCTGGATAATTTGCCATGTCATAAAGCGCAAATCATCTCAGACTGGTTTCTTGAACATGACAATAAGTTCACTGTACTCAAATGGCCTCCACAGTCACCAGATTTCTATCCAATAGAGCACCTTTGGGATGTGATGGAACAGGAGATTCGCATCATGGATGTGCAGCTGACAAATCCACAGCAACTGAGTGATGCTATCATGTCAACATGGACCAAAATCTTTGAGGAATATTTCCAGTACCTTGTTGAATAGGCATTAAGGATTAAGGTTCTAAAGACAAAGCAGGTTCAACCCGTTACTAGTAAGGTGTACCTAATAAAGTGGCCGGTGAGTGCATGTGTGTTGTGTTTATATACTGTATCAACATATTAAAATGTATATTACATTTAATTAAATTAAACCCCCATAACAGAGCAGTAAAAACTGCCTATAGGTTTTCTTTCTTGCCTCTCTGTCTACAAAGAAAACATTGTCCTACAGAGCTTCCAAATGAAATGTTAATGGCCGACTGCTTGATAAATCTGTTAGAGTTGCTTCTCTGTCACTGTTTGCGTTCATCATCACGCTGCAAGATGGCAGACTGATGTGTTTGCTCATTCACAGATATGCCCTTGAGGCTCCGTCTTCACCTCCGTATCCGTACCACTCTCAGCACAAAACACATTCATTTCTGACAACCCTGCCTACTGTATGCTCATGCAGACTTGATGATGCACAACATGCACAGTCCTGCCCGTCTCCATGCAGGGAGTCTGCGAAGCGACTGAAGCCACAGATCCATAAGAGTTACTCGGAGGAGACATCAGATCTTGCTCCCGTCTTTCACCGTGATTCAGTTTGATCTCTTTGCTCCTTTAGCTGATTTGTTTGTGTGTGTGCTTACTGAAATGCCGTGCTCAGACAGAACAGTGATTCTGTGTGTGTGTGTGTGTGTGTGTGTGTGTATATGTGTTGTGATGGACCGTGTTGTGACAGTGTACTTTTTTTTGTTCTTTCTCTTTGAAACAGATGTCTGTGATCTTCCCTGCCCGGAGTTCATCTGCGAATACTAGAGGTGAAGTCCTGCAGCACTTTTGACCCCACTGCACATATGCTCGCTCACATTTCTGGATATACACACATGTGGCTCATTTGAGTAAAGCCAGGCTCATAATGGGTCATTTTTTCAATAATCCTTTATGATTGTAGCTTATCAAACTGTACAAACATGATCTAACATGACCATGTAATATCTCAGTAGTCATAATTTCTGACTTTTTGACAATCAAGATATGATGTGGATAGGGTTTGTGTGTTAGATAGGGTTTGTGTGTTATGTTGTTAGAGTTGGGAATCATACAGAAAATGGTTTCTTAATCATTCTATTAGAGATTTTTTTCTAAAAATTAAAAGAATAGTTCACTCAAAAATAAAATTAGCCCATCATTTACTGATGCCAAGTCATCATCTGGTAATAATAATAGTAATAAAACGTACTGTCAGATGAGTCTGAGTTCTGTAGTTTTCAATTTTATACTGGTTATTCCATGCTGTAATGTTGCTGGACAATGGCTTTTGTTTTGAAGCTTCCAAAAGGACCTAAATCAGTCATCAGACTAACCTATACACCAACAAATGGTTAATGCATGTCTTATGAAGCGGATCAATGTGTTATTGTAGCAAAAATATTTAAAATTATTAAATTAAACTGACTTCCAGTGGTGGTTGGATGCACATTCGCCGCAGCAGACCTATAGAGAGGCATAGACACATGTATGTGGCATTGTAGGAGTAATATACGGTATAATGCTATACATTAATGCCAAGTCAATTAGTTTTCTTGTTGTTGTCATCTATGGTAAACAAATTGTGTGGTAAATTGTTCCTGTGTAACACTTCTATTCCTGGACCTTCTGCTACAAATGCGTTTTACATCATAGATGATTTGTAAAAACATGCGTTAAGCCTCTGGCAATGTATGGGTTAGTTTGACGATGATTAAAAGGGCTTTTGGAAGCTTTAAAATAAAATCACTGTCCAACAACATCATAAGAAAGAGCATAATGGTGTCATCTGACTGAAAGAGTCCTATACACAGAGGATTGCTTGAGAGTGAGTAAATCATGGGATCATTTTAATTTAACTCCATACATTGATCCATACTAAGCTAAACAAAAACCTGTATTAGCAAAATTGATATAAAGGCTACTGTTTCAAATATTTGGTAATGGTAAGATTTTAGTTGTTTTTGAAAATCCTTTTTAGTGGAATTCAAATATTTTGATTTTTATTATTTTAATACATTAAATTACACATTTGTTAAAATGCAGACATTTAAGAATCAATGACAGAACCTAATGTATGGAATACACAGGATAAATAATAATAATAAATGTTTTTTGTGACTCAAAATGACTTTTTTTTTTTTGTAAATGTAACCTTAGTAGTCTGAGTTTTTGTTTATGCAAGTACTTTAATAAATTCAGAGTACATGACATTGATTTTAGTTGTTTCCATGAATTTGTGTGATTGAAAATTGTTTTAACTCTAAAAGCTGATTTATACTTCTGCGTCGAGTGATCGGTGTGACCCGCTGTGCCTGCCTTGTGCGTAGTTGTGCATTTATAGTTCTGCACGCTCTTTGTGTTGCTCTGCAATAACACTTCCAAAACGCTAGCTGGCAGTAGGTTGTTATGTTTCTCTGTGTTGAGTTTCTTCATGAGTGTTTTGTTTTTTCTGAACACTACAAGTAGCTAAAACTCGCTCATTCAGAGGTGGGAACCAGCAAACGTTCAACAACTTGAATCATAAGGTAAACACAAAACAAAAGTTTCCATCTGGAGCTCCTTCACGGGACTCAACACTTGTAAACACTCGCTTTTTCGGGCTCGCGGCTCTCAGCACCGCCCACAATCGTCACTGCTACCAAGCCGACCAATCACAGACCTTGCGCTGCATTGTTGCAATGTGTAGTTACATTTTTCTGCTTAGCGCAGAAGTATAAATCAGCCTTAAATATAAAAGAACAATTTTGACTTTTTTTTATTTTTATTTTATTTTACAATTTTACTAAATCAATCAATCATTAATCTCTCAGTTAATTCCAAGGTTAAATCCCACAATTATTTTGTCACTCACAACTATGAGATGCACAACTTGGAATTAATATATAAAAGATTTACTTTAAACTAAGGAAACATTATACTTTTATTACTATAATTATTTTTTTCAGTGCAGGAAACAAGCTTTCATACAAATGTCATAAACAATTTAGTTCCAACATCGTCTTAAAAAGTGAATCAGTTTTAAACAACAAACAATGTTCATTCATGTTATTTCCCAGTAACCCACACATAAAGTTCAGGAGCTTTCCCTCCACATCAAATCCATTCCCCTTTGTTGCTATAAATTTTTATTAAGGCCAGTTTAATGGGGATTATCTGGAATTGTTCACAGGCCAATCCGTGATAATAAAAGGGGATTACAGCAGCTAGATGGCAGGAACATTTACAGAATGATGATAAGTTAAGCAAGACATCACACACAAACACACACAAGTCTTGGTTTTCTCTGAGGCTCTAGCATGTCATTGTCAACCATCCGTAACGAGAGAGCTGTTTGCATGAAGTAAATAGCACAAGACTGTTTCCATTGTGGCAGATCAATAAACATAATCGACCCTGCCGTTATAGTCAAATAGCCATGTCTCTGCAACAGCAGATATATTAGCTAAGCAGCAACTAGCCTGTCTCAACTTCTTAATCATGAAAACATCTGCCCTCGTTGATGGAGGGACTTGCTGCCTACATTTCCCCCTTTTCATTCTCTCCTTTTCTTCCACAGTCTCGCTTCTGTGTCCCTTTTTCGCACTTGAAAGCATCTGTTCTGTCACACCCTTCGCCTCATTAGCGTTGCTAACATGAGGAGGATTTAACAGATGTTTATGACAAACCAGCTCACACTTACCTGCAAGATGAAGACATTAAATGTCCTACAAGACCGCCAAACTCCTTCTGAAAGACCACACAAGCGTCAAAACCAGCAGCATTGTGTTTGTATTTGCAAGGTAACCGTTAGTAATTGTTTGCAGCTGTACAGTCGGCCCCTAGTGCTTTTATTTTTAGCAAGCTGAGCTGGGGCTGCGTTTCGCCCTTCGGTGGGGGTTCTTGTCTTCTGCTCAACGTGAAGTGGCTGTTGACAGTGCACCGTAGGCCTGGACACGCGCTGCTGTCACCTTTTAAAGAGCCCAATCCAATGTTTTTCAAAGGCAATTATGAGTGGACACCAGTGGTCAAGTGTGCTTTTCTATAGGGGGAAAACGGCAAGGAACATGTCAAGGAGGAGAGGTTGTGATTATGGTTTATTTGCTGAGACTAACTGAATGTTTCTGGAGGTGTGTGTGTTTTTGAGAGACTTGTGTTTTAGATGTATAGTTAGTGACTGAGCATTGACTTGTCTGCTATTAAACGGTGGCAAATGGTAACATTTCTTTGAATTTTAACAATGTTCTGTTTGGTTACCAGTCCAACTGATTCACTTGTAAACTGTAACTCATGAATTTGAGACTAATTAGCGTCTTTCTGAATAAATCAGCTTTTATGAGTCATTACAGTGTAAAAGAAAGTAACTGTTAATTAACAGTTGCCCATAGCTTGTGATTCATCATTGTTTTCTGTTTATTTATGATTTCACATGGCCTTGTGAGACCTTGATCTCTGCTCTGACAATGTTGGGTGTTGAAAAATGTAGCAAAATACTTGTATTTACATTTTTAGTATTTGAAATGATGTCTTGTTTACGCTGATTATGTAAATTAGGGTAATGAGTACCAGATACTGTACATGTAAAGAGTACAAGTATTTTTTTCTGTTGTTCAGATTCTTCAAATATGTGATAATTTCTATACAACTTTGGTAAAACTAAAATTAAAGACCACCTATTACTATTATTTATTATAATTGGGTCTCTGGATTTTAAAAGTTGTGTTTGTTTTATAAAATACTGACAAAAATATATTTAAATATATTAATTCTATAAAAATATTTACATTTTCATCAGTATTTAAGTACTAAAGTTTAAAGTATTAGTATTAAAGTAATAATATTCTTGACCAGGGCAACACGATGGCTCAGCGATTAGCACTTTCGCCTCACAGCTGCCTCAGCGCCTCAGTTGGCATTTCTGTGTGGAGTTTGCATGTTCTTCCTGTGTTTGTGTTGGTTTCCTCCGAGTGCTCCGGTTTCCCCCACAGTCCAAAAACATGTGCTATAGGTAAATTTAATAAACTAAATTGGCCGTAGTGCATATGTGTGAATGAGTGTGTATGGTTGTTTCCCGGTACTAGGTTGTAGCTGGAAGGGCGTCCGCTGTGTAAAACATGTGCTGGATAAGTTGGCGGTTCATTCCGCTGTGGCAACCACTGATGAATAAAGGGGCTAAGCCGAAGGAAAAATAATAAAATAGCAAATCCAATAGCAAACCCTGATACAATTTATTGATTCAGGCTACTAAAAATATCTGTAAAACTGTTAAGTTACAGAGTAAAATGTTCAACATTAAATGTTGTTAAAGCAGAAATCAAGTTCCCAAAATGCAATTCATAAACAAATAAAAATAAAGTTATGGACAACTGTTAAGTATTAGATTATTATTATTGTTTACAGTGTAGCTTAATAGTTAAATGAACAAAATTGGGTTGATGAGTGTCTGTGCTTTTTTTCTCCAAAAGTTATGATCCGCAAACATGCCTTTGTCTTTACGAATAAGAATTGCAGACTGGTAATGCCGTCACACAAGTGCTCAACAAAACAGGCACCTGTTGTTTTCCTCATCATTTCTAATGTGCCTTTTGTTTTCTCTCCATTTGTTTTCTGACTGTAAAACAACAGCCTTGATCAACCTTGACATCTTGTGAATAAACTAAGTTCAGCACAAACTATTTAAAAAGCATATGCAAACTGAGGATGCATTACATGGTTAAACCAATCCTATAGGGTATGTATAGTACATTATATATAGCATAGTTCTGATGACAAAATTAATCTCATGCTTTCTATGCAAATATGTGTATAACATATGTTTTCATTTGAAAATTGCGTAAACATGTCAACAAATGGGGTGGCACAGTGGCTTAGTGCTTAGCACTGTTCCCTCACAGCAAGAAGGTCACTGATTTGAGTCCTAGCTGGGCCAGTTGGCATTTCTGTGTGGAGTTTGCATGTTCTCCCCATGTTTGCATAGGTTTTCTCTGGGTGCTCCGGTTTCTCCCACAGTCCAAAGACATGAGGTATAGCTAAACTGGATCAACTAAATTGGCTGTAGTGTATGAGTGTGTGTGAATGGGTGTGTATGGGTGTTTTTGAGTACTGGGTTGCAGCTGGAAAGGCATTCGCTGTGTAAAACATATGTTGGAACAGCTGGTGGTTAATTTCGCTGTGGCTGACCGAAAATGAATGAATGAATGTCAACAAATATGAAATTATCTATTGTGTATAAATGATTACACGTAAGGCTCGTGCGTGTGTGTGCGTGTGGGCGTGCGTGCGTGTGTTTCTGTAAAGCAAATGCAATGTGCTTTAGACATTATTTTGCTCTACAGCCACTCTTTAGATTCACTTCCCTCATAGAGATAAAGACATTCCGAATAACTTTATGAGCTGAGCTGAAATAAATTGCTTCTCATTTAGATTGCCGTTGGATCCAGATGAGATGCGAGGCACGATAAAGGTTGATTTAGAGAACAATAGCTGTGAGCATTATGGAATCAAGACATCTGAGGATTCAAAGTGGATTTGAGTTGAACAAATGAGTTTCCAGAGCAGACAAAAGAACTTAAACCAAAAGGAGAATACTCTTAGAGTATATACAGCACATTAGGACTGTCAGTCTTGCTAAAGTTTTGCTAAATCATTCATTAGCAGGGTCATGCTAGGTCTCAATGAATTCATATAAACAAGCCATGCCCTTTTTTGTTTGTTTATCGTTGCAGGTAATAATCCGTCAGGTTGGCAAAAGTTTGCCATGTGAAGAGGACATTTTGAGTACTTAAGAACTAATTTAAGCCACTAAATGACGAGGAACTGTAAAGATAATAATGTTTACAGGGATGCACTGTCAGAGACTGTAGAGCTCCCTCATGCAGGAAGTGTATATTTGCATTCAGTAATCATGCCCATACACAGCACTGAGGGCTAATCAACATTGCGATAAACAAACTATGCAATTATCTTTCCAGTCTAGTTGTCAGGACAAGTCATGTGTTTAATTTCTTGGTACGACTTATTAAGAATTTATTCATTGATGTCTAGATGCATTTTTATGAGCTGTCAGAATATTTCTCATTGCAAATTGGACTGTCTGATGCACTGTCTTCAACATTCCCATGTCCAAAATAAATTTCAGGCTTCATTATTCATTTATTACTCTGTTTGTATGTTTGGGGGCGGGTGGTGGGGTAATTGTGTAATCTGGATTAAATCTAATTATTTGTTTTTGAATTAGCATACTTTATGTTCTTGATTCACGCTCATGGTTTTATTTATTTTTTAGTTCCTACTTTTTTAGTTCCTACATTTTTTTCACTCCGTTGTGATAAACAGCCAGTGGGATTGGAGTAGTTTTGTAATCTGGATTAAATGAAACATTAGTTTTTAAATGAGCATACCTTATGATCTTAATGCACACTCATGGTTTCATTTATTTTTTAGTTCCTACTTGTTTAGTTCCTACTTTTTTACTCCATTTTGATAAACAGCCAGTGGGATTGGGGTAGTTTTGTAATCTGGAATAAATGAAACATTTGTTTTTAAATTACCATAATTAATGTTCTTGATGCACGCTCATGGTTTCATGATTTTTTTAATTCCTACTTTTTTAGTTCCTGCTTTTTTTACTCCATTTTGATAAACAGCCAGTGAGGTTGGGGTAGTTTTGTAATCTGGAATAAATTAAACACTTGTTTTTAAATTAGCATACTTTATGATCTTGATGCATGCTCATGGTTTCATTTATT
>CAIGQZ010032461.1:5846391-5867474 GCA_903798205.1 Danio tinwini | reverse complement strand
TCTGCTGCTTTCATGATGTGTGCCGCTCATCTCTCATCAGCAGTTGCTTCAGTTTTCTTGTTTCACTTTGCAGGAGTCCTGTACGATGCAATGAAGTTGACAATTCCACACACAGTCACAGCATCACCAAAATACACCTTTGTTTATTATGAAAACATGCCCTCCAGTAGCTAAAATGGCATACTGTGTCTTTAAATACTGCAATTCCTTTGACTTATACAAATCTCCATGATCAGGTGCAGAGCAACATTATAACATATCGCTAAAATGTTTTAGCATGATAAAACAGCGCTTTATTTTTTCACGTGATCACGATTGAAAGAACCAAAAGCAGTCCACTGTGGAATAATAAAAGCTCCACTACTTTCATGATGTGTGACGCTTGTCTCTCATCAGCAATTGCTTCAGTGTTCTCATTTCACTTTGCAGAAGTCCTATAGGATGCAATGAAGATGACAATTCCACACTCAGTCACAGCATCACCAAAGTACATCTTTGTTTATTATGACAATATGCCCTCTAGTGACAAAAATTACATACTGTGCCTTTAATTATTGTACTTCCTTTAACTTACACAAATCTCCATGATCAGGTACTATACACATTTGCTTAATGGTTTGTCAAGAACTCAGTGAACCCACATGATTGATGAAATGTTCTAAGCAATTATAAAATCTTGTTTATTGTAATCATATGACTTTTCTGGTTTGATACATGCTCCAAACCACTGATCCAAAGCAAAAGATCAGTTAAAGCTTCATGAAGCACAAACACAGGCATCATTACTCTTATTTATGGACCTGTTGTATAAAATCGTTAGCAAGTAAAATCGTTGTTGGTATAAATAAAAAAACAGGCGATTACCCAGAAGTCTTTCTGGAGAGATATATAGTTTAAATGAGAAAGAGCAAGAGCTTTATTTGACTTGAACTGCATGTCAATGAATGAGTTTTTTTTTAATCTGTCTACGCCATTTGTGCTTACTGAAGATTTGACTAATGGTGCGAATAAAAGGTGACTGTTGACACTAATAGCCAAACAGCAGTAAAACAAATAAAAGCACAAACCAAACACGCTGGCTCCTGTTATATAGCAGCATTCTGAATATAAGAAAGAGATGTTTAACAATTCAACTTGATGAGACATGGATGTGACTTTTAATATAATAATATGTCCTGCTTGTTGGCAGTCTTACACCTTCTTTTACTTGCAAAAGCATTAAATAAATATGAATTTTATCGTCTTTCAGTAGTCAACCACTGGTTTAAAAATGTGCAAAAATAATCACATCTTTTTTGCTTTTCCTCCCCGCTCTGACCTCTAGATTAAAAAACTACCCCTGGCATTAAAGACTTTGAAATGTCCTACACAGCAGGTTAACAGCATCTGAACTTTCTGAGGCCTTAGGTGAGCAACTTTCCAAGGCTTTTATTGCCAGCTAAGGCCCAGATCTGCTCCCTTGACCTTCTGCAGTTTTTGGGAGGCCCTGTCAAGTGAATTAATTGCCCGGTGACACACATTGCGGCTGGATCAGTCCCACGCCAGCCTAACCCAGCAAGCTCCATTAATTACATTAGTCCTCTCTGAACTGTACTGTAGGTCTGCCGCTTACTCTCGCTTCAGCTTCCTTCTTCCAAAGATAATGTGTGTCCGTTATTTTTGCAACAGTATGTGTGAATTAGAGAGTTATAAAAGAAAGAAATCTCTCATTTAACCCAGTTCCATGTGTATTTCAGCAGCTGCAAGGGACTCAAAGGATTCACTCTTTCAACACACACCATCAGCTCAATATGAAGCCCATGCAGAAACCAAATACAGCCTCGGGACCCGAATTAAGGTAACTAAGAGAAATATTATCATCAAATCGCATCAGGCTGCAAATAGCACAGTGTTGGATGTTCAGAAGCCTGAAAAGTGTGAGCGGCTTCCCGTCCTTTAGTTCTTCCTCTGCTGTTTAAAATCCCTTTGAAGAGGACCTTTCCCTGTTGACCCATTCACTAGACTAATGAGGGTAATTTCGTAGCCTTGACATACCCAAACCCACCCCTTCCATCATCCTCTACTCCCACACAGTCCCACCTCCTACTGTTTAATTGGCCAAGTTCTGCCTGCAACCGCTTTCATGTTATCTGCACATGGCAAGCATCTATTGTTTCTAAGTCCTGATGTTTAAAACATGATGAATCAATATCGCAGTATGATGATTCTTAATTCTAAAGATTCACAGCTCCGAAAAAAAAGGGTTGGCTTTTTGTGTTTGTGTTACTTGACTGTATTTCCGTTTGTTGTTAAAAAGGGCCACTGCATTCTTGAGTGCTCTTGCAGTGAAGTAAGGCTTTGCTCTTATGTGAAGTAGCACAGATGCTCCTCTAAATATCACTTATAATGCAACTTTAACAGAATCAGTTCTAAGATACTCTGTCAAGGTCATCGCTCTGTAATTTTGAAAATGCTATACTATTTGCCTTTGCCTGAGGGAGAGAAAGTGCTTTCATTTCTGATATGGGATAATATGACCAAACGGATTTTGGTTGGAGTGTGGATGCTGCAAATACAAAATATGCGGTTGTTTATATTTATTTAATGTGGCTGTTAGTCTGTTATCATTTGAATTTTAATCAGTTATGTCATATGCTGTTGAAATAATCTGAGATATATAATCTGACAGCTTTGAACTGCATATATTTGCAGTGTTTGGGGTTTAATCTTAGGGGAATATATATATATATATTTTCAGTCACACTTTATTTTGATGATCCGTTTTTATGAATTTAAGTTACATTGCATCTACATGCCAACTAATTCTCATTAGATTATAAGTAGACTGTTAGGTTGGGGTTAGGGTTAAGATTAGGGTTAGTGTAAATTGACATGTACTTGCAAAGTTTCTTATAGTCAGTTAAAGGTCTGTAGAAGGAGCAGTATCAACAAATATTAAGAAGCCAGTCTATTATTACTCAAATGGACCATCAAAATAAAGTGTTACAATTTCTTCCTTCAGCTCCATATCATTAAGATATCTAACATCATATCTTGCTAGTTATTTGTAATTTTTTTTATCACATAGTTAGTTACTAAACACTCTCTGAACTTTATTACTTATTGATACATTTGTTTAGTTAGATTAAACTCCATCCCTGAAGGAGGTAATTTATATTTTAGACAGACTCCAGACCTGAGATGAGCATGCATAGCATCATTGCATAATGGCAGAACTTATGGCAGTGCCACAAAACCTCAGCCTAGAGGGACCCAGATGTAAAAGACACACACAAAAAAAGAGATCGAACAGCTGAATCTGCCATGATTTGGCGCTCATCGCAGCCCTGCCTAAAATAGAAAGCGAATCAGAATTTCAAATGAATCTCAGTGTTTGAAGATCAGTTATGTCCACAGGATACATTCTCCTGTTAATTCTCTCACTCTCTCACCCACTTTTACATTTACATCAGCCAAGTGACAAATGACTGCAGTCATTTTTGTCCCTGATATGTAGTGCCTCTTTCGATTTCGAAAAATATGCAACTCCTAATAAACCACATGGTAAATACAGAAGACAAACTTGTCTAGGAGTGGAAAAATACTCACAGAATCACAAGTGGGTCATGCAAAACTTTCGGGCTGATGTGACTGGAGCAAGAGATTCTCCTGTTTAAATACTGTACATTTTATTTTATAAACACAAACTGCTTTAGGTGATTTAGAGTTAATTTAATTAATTATATTTTACTAATCATTATGAATTGTCTTATTTTTTGGATATTAAATGCTGATTGGCAGATTACAAGTAAATGTTAGATATGAACAGGCATTTGATTCCTTTTACATTGGTTTGAAGCTGTAGCTCCGATTAGCAGTTAGCAAGATCTCCAGAATTTTCTTGGGTATCAGGACATGTCACAGGGATACAAGAAAGAGATAAAACACAAACTGCTGACACAAGCTGTTTAATTATTTAGAAGCAAATGTGATAGCCAGGATATGGGGAAGATGACTGACAGTTTGTGTCATTTTATCGGTCTGCTGTGTATATATGCAGGGATATATTCTGATTGTGTATGTTTGCTCGCTGGCAATGAAATGATCAGTCTATAATTGTAATAGGTTTATTTTAACTGTGATAGGCAGAAAAACATTCAAAAACGTTATGAACTGATTTCCATCTTAATGAGCGAAGCAACCCAGGCTCATTCTGATTACGTACCCCTATAAACATTTTTGGAGAGAGCAAAATACGTCCCAGGAGCTATGTTTTTTGCAGTTTTTTTGTTTGTTTTTTGTTTGTTTTAGAATCCAACAGAGGCTGCCGTGTACACTTTTCAGATCTCATATTTCTCTCAGGAGTTGCATTCGCATTTTAAAGATGAAATGCAGCCATATGTAGCTCTGGCTTTATAATTCACGATCTCCAGAAATGCATATAGGGCTACGTTTTCAGAATGAGCCTATGTTGGAAATAAGTATTAGCGGCAGTCTCTTAAAGGGAGTGCTGCTAATCTCATTTTTTTACCTCTTTAAAGGCACCAGTTTCCAAAAGCAATAAATCAATCAGATTTCAAACTCTCCACCATGGTCAAGACCAAAGAGATGTCCAAGGATGTCAGAGACAAGATTGCAGACCTGCACAAGGCTTGAATGGGTTACAAGACTATCATCAAGCTGCTTGGTGAGAAGGTGACAACGGTTGGTTAAATTATTCGCAAATTAAAGTAAGACAATACAACTGTCAATCTCCATCAGTCAGGGGCTCCATGCAAGATCTCACCACGTGGAGTTTCAGGGACTATGAGAACGGTGAGGAATCAGCCCAGAACTACAGAAGAGTATCTTATGAATGGCAGCTGGGACCATAGTCACCAAGATAACAATTGGTAACTATAATATCAAGGACTGAAATTCTGTGCCTGTAAGGTCCTTCCACTCAAGAAAGCACATAAACAGGGCTTTCCGGCTGTTACCAGTTTGTTCAGTAGCGCAACATATACGTCAATGTTCTTGACACGCAGAGAGGAGTTGACCTCAACAATGGGGTTCAAGTATGTCGAAAAATGGTTCCAGAAAGCAGGTAAGACAAAAAAAAAGTCAATGACAGGGTGAGAATGTGATAAAATCTGAAAATGTGGTAAAAAGTAGGCAAGGGCTTTTCTTTTTCTGAATTTTTTTTAAACTGTTGCTTGGTTTTAGGAGGAGGACAGGTCAATCGATGCTTTTGAAAACATTATTGGTTGGGTTTAGTTAAGGAGGATGGGTCAATTAATAAGTCAATCAGGCAGTCGACAGTGGCCTCTGGTGGATTTAGGTGAGAAGAGTAGGTGAGAATGGCACTCGAGAGAGAAATATGAGATCTGAAAAATTGTGCACGGCAACCTCTGGTGGATTTGCAAAAACTGCAACAAGAAAACCATACCTCCTGGGATGTATTTGACGCTCTCCAGAGATGTATATAGCAGTACGCTTTCAGAATGCTCCTGGGTTAGAAAGAATTGTGGTCCGATGAGACCAAAGTAAAAAAAAAAAGATGTCTGTGACCCCAAGAACACCAATCTAACTCTCAAACATGGTGGTGGAAGCATTCAGCTTTTGAGGTGTTTTTCTGCTAAGGGTACATGACAACTGCACCACATCAAAGGGATGATGGAAGGGGCCATTTATCTTCAGCTCTTGGGTGTGAACTGTTAAAAATGGTTTGTGGATGGGCATTCCAGTGTTACAATGACAAAAACAAGGCCAAGTCAACAAAGGAGTAGCTTGAAAAAAAGCACATTAAGGTTCAAATAAACCTACCATTACAATTATAGTCATTTCAGTTTTTAAATCATTTCTTTGTCAGTGGGCATATATACAAAGAATATAACTAATTAAGTATACTATTTTAAACAAATAAATATTTTCCAGTTAATATTTTTGTTATATTTATAATAATTTATTTAATCTTAATATAAAGATGTTTGGCCGGTATATGGTTTATCTCTAAATAAGAAAACCTTGTATGCCACTTTAGCAAGGAACACAGCAATGAAGATAATGGATGTTGAGGTACTTTGATTGGGCTGGTCAGGAAGTCTTGGCCAGCAAGATAGTAACGTAGATAGTCAAGAAACAGAGACAGATGGGTTGAGGCAGGGCCTTGCTCCTAAACTACTTTGTTACTTCATTAACTTCCTTCTTGAGAAATAGAAGTGAACAACTGATGTTGCAATATTTTCATTTGGCCATCATGATTTCTGATATATGTCACACATCCTGCATTGATCTGTACAGGGAGATAAATATACAAAAGCTAAGAAAATATTGCATAGAATCAAGGCAGTCCAGTGAAGCAGGAACTTTGACGTTTGTAGAAGTTTCAAGATATGAGCAGTATAGGAATTCAGGCTCAACAGACATTAAAATGTTCCTCGCAGACAAGCAGATAAAGCAGTCTGCCTTAACACTGAGGCAAAAGCGAGAAAATCAGCAGTCCAGAAGGAATGACAGAACAGAATGAGAGATGATATAGAAGAAATGGGAAGGAAGCCACTACACTCACTGAGGATTTCAGACTGCATGAATTATGCATCCCTGCATGAGAAGGTGCAATAATCCTCGGTCTCACTTTTTAAAGGTCTTACACTGATAATCCCTCCTTTTACTTCAGAACGCCTGTCTTTCTCTCTTGCTTTTTTCTCTATCTCTTTTCTGCTGTACCTTTGCCCTCTAATCATCATTGAATTTGTGGGGTTAAAAACTAATCCCTGGAACTAGATTAGTAGTTGGACATGTGACAGCGCTCAGACAGGTCTATACCTTTCAACCCTTCTTGCTTTTTTCAGTATGTTCTCACAAAGTCAAAATTGTATTTCTTTTTTATTAGTAGTATTTTTGTGTCCAACACGAGGAGATGTCACGATCAAACATGACTATTTTACTTAATGTGAGAAAAGTGGCTAATTCGTTCTCTGTTTCGTTTGAAAGAAAACGTACAATATTTAAATGGAAAAGTGCCTCTAAACCCCATCTCTAACCCTACCACTCATTGGGGGATGAACTTATTGTACTAAAATGTATGAATGAGATCATATAAAATAATATGATTTAAATCAAAAAGTTGCAAATTACCATGAGGTTGTGTTGCCTTTAGTTCATTCAGGTTCCCTTTAAACCCATTTAAATACATATTTGCTAAATAGTGCAAAAGCAAAATTCAGTTTTACTCACTATCCTTCAGCTTAGTTCCTGATTTGTCAGGAGTCGCCACAGTGGAATGAATCGCCAATTACTCTGGCGTATGTTTCATGCAGTGAATGCCCATTTAGCTGCAACCCGACACAGGGAAACAACATTGAACTCCTATTCAGACACATTCATTCACTACAGCCTATCTTGTTTATTCAATTCACCTATACCACATATCTTTAGGCTGTGGGCAACACCAGGAGAAAACCCATGCAAACACAGGGAGAACATGCCTCTTGGTCCAGCTGGGACTCAAACCAGGTATCTTCTTGCTGTGAGGTGACACCGTGCTACCTGTTAGATAAATTTATTATATTAATTTCCATATATTCTATTTATATTATGTTTATATAGGTTTACTTTTAAAGAAGCCCAAAGTTAATGTTATAAATATATGTGCTTCTTGATATAATCACATGCTAAACTGTAGTTTTCAACCAGTTGAATGGTTGGAATATGCCAGTTGCAGGAATATTGTGCTGACAATAATTTGATTATGCTTAATAGGATTCTACCAAACAAATTGTTTAGATCAATGATTAATGACAATGCATCATCATTTGTTTGTATGCCTGTCTGGCCTCGAAAAAACTGCCCTTTGAGCAACCAGAAATGAACCTCTTGTGTTTCTTCTGTATTGTTCCCTTGCTGCAAGAACATTAAATCTTTTAAAAAATAAATTTTCCTGAGTCTTGGAATAATTTTCGATCATGACAGACCCCAATTCAGTTTTAGTAGATATGTATTTAAAATGGACAATTGACTTATGCTACATATTGTGTTAGTTGTTCTTGTAAACATCAGTCAGTATCAGCCAAATGGTCGAGAATATCTGCTGAATTTAAAACCGAGCATCAGATTTGGGAAAGAGATTATCTAAGTAACTTTAACTGTGGTATGGTTGTTGGTTCCAGATTAGCTGCTCTGACTTTTTCAGAAACTGTTGATCTACTGGGAAATTCTCACAAAACCATCTCTACGATTTACATAAAATTATCAAAATAATTTAGAAAAGGGCGATGCAGTAGCGCAGTAGGTAGTGCTGTCGCCTCAAAGCAAGAAGGTCGTTGGTTCGAGCCTCAGCTGGTTCAGTTGGTGTTTCTGTGTGGAGTTTGCATGTTCTCCCTGCATTTGCGTGGGTCTCTGGTTTCCCCCACGGTCCAAAGACATGCGGTACAGGTGAATTGGGTAGGCTAAATTGTCCGTAGTGTATGAGTGTGAATGAGTGTGTATGGTTGTTTCCCAGAGATGGGTTGCAGCTGGAAGGGCATCCGCTGCGTAAAACATGTGCTGGATAAGTTGGCAGTTCATTCCGCTGTGGCGACCCCAGAATAATAAAGGGACTAAGCCGAAAAGAAAATGGATGAATAAATGAATGAATTTAGAAAAGTATATACAGCAATAGGCAGCAGGGTGGCTCAGTGGTTAGCACTGTCGTCTCACAACAAGAAGGTTGCTTGTTTGAGTCTTAGCTGGGCCAGTTGGCATTTCTGTGTGGAGTTTGCACGTTCTCCCTGTGTTTGCGTGGGTTTCCTCTGGGTCCTTTGGTTTATCCCCACAGTCTAAAGACATGCTTTATAATTGAATTGAATAAACTAAATCGGCCGTAATGTATGTGTGAGTGTGTATGGGTGTGGGTAATGGGTTGCTGCGTAAAATATATGCTAGAATAGTTGTTGGTTCATTCTACTGTTGTGACCCGTGATAGATAAGAGAATAACCCGAAGGAAAATAAATGAATATACAGCAATAGCATTTCTGATCTTACAACACATCAAAACTTGAAGAAGATGAGCTACAACAACAGAAAATCACACCAGACACACTCCTCTTAGTTACAACCAATAAAATAAAACTCATCAAACATGCACAACAGAAGTCTGGAGAAAAGGCTATCTGGTCTGAGGAGACTTGATTCAGCTGTGAGTCTGGGACATTCCTTTAGGGTAATAATTTGGCATAAACAACATGAAAGCATGGATCCGTCTTGCCTTTTATCAATGATTCATTGATGAACCATTGGTGGTGTAATGGTGTAGGGGATGCTTTCTTGGCACATTTTGGGACCCAATTGAGCATGGCTTACAGTGAACCTGAATAGTTGCTGACCATGTCTGTCCCTTAATGATCTCAGTGTACCCATCTCAGTAGTCTACTTCCAGCAAGATAATGCAGCATGTCTCAAAACTAATAAAACTGATTTTTTGAACATGACAATGAGTTCACTTTAATCAATTGGCTTCCAGTCACCAGATCTCAATCCAGTAGAGCACCTTTGGGATGTGCTGGAATGGCCGATGTCATGTAATGATTTTTGCTGCTTTGCTGAAAATATGAACCACATTCTCAGAGAAATTATGTCCCCAGAACCTTGGTTAATCTTTTCCACAAAGAATTTTCTGAAGACAAAAGAGTGACCAATCTAGAACTAGCACCTACTTTCTAAAACCAAATATTTTGTATCTAAAACTAAAAGTATTAATGTACCAGGAAGGTGAATAAAAGTCAATTCATATTTGGTGTTTTGTTTCCTCATTTTAGAAGTACCCTTCATGATGCTTTTTTTTTCTAACACATATCCACTAGCAGTCCCCTGGGAATCCACGAACAAATCTGCTTATGTAAGCAGTGCCCATCGGCTATTTTTGTTTTATTTTATTATTTTTATGGTGTGTTTCACCCAAAAATCCTGTTTCAAATGGAAAATGATAACACAGAAAGCAAGAAACTTGAAAATTACATGCTTATGTTTTTAATTGTATGGGAGTTTGATGTACTATTTACTGAAAGATTTAGGCTTCATTTGACAGGCACTCCAGGCTTTATGAATACAAAGTTTTTTAAATACATGCTCATTTGTGATGGCAGAGCAATGCTTGATGTTGTAGTATACTATATATGTTTTTTATACATTTTACTTTTATTTATTCTTTTTTTTTTATTACCAATAAATTAGAGATATTTTACTACACTGATTTACTGCAAATTCAGTACTAGAGATCTTTTGCTATATTCTGAAATTCCAAATACACAAACATGTAATATTTGGATGATTAGACAAAATTAGAGAATGTTGCTAAATGAACAGCAGAAAAGATTAGGAGTTGATACTTTTAAAAGATGCATCTGACACACTTGCAAATCCTCATTCTTGCTTTCTACTGTTATCGAGAGCAGCAGAGCTGAGCTCAGAGCAGATTGCAGTCACACAGCTCTCTGATGCTGTCCTATTTGATCCAAAAGGAAGTTATTACAAAGCTTCGCTAGGAACGAATGACTGACACAATGACAGCATAAACCAAAAGAGTTTTGAAACAGAAAGAACCTCGGAATCACTTTAAGGTTTGGAAAAGTGTAAGGATGTTTTTTGACGAACGCATTCTCCTCTCATCTTTCAATCAGTCTATCTGTGTGAAGACTTTCCATCACGATTCACACTCCGTTTGGTAAAGAAATGATGTAAATATGTGTTGACACTAGAAGCTCAGATAGAATTGGTGAGGGCAGCTTCACAAAACATCTTTTGGTGTTACTGTTTCTGGATCGAGAATTCTTTTTCTTTTAACACGTCTTAAGAAGATATTCAGCAAAAATTGAAAATTTAAGTGGATTTACTCTAACTTCCTTTTCCTCCTTTCCTGTCGTTGTACATCAGGAAGATCATGATCTAGAGGGTCGTGAATGCACTTAGGATCTTTTACTGAAACTATAGTTTGAAGGTAATATTGAGTTTCTTAAACAGACCGGTTGTTTTACTTTTTAAGATGCCATATATGCCTCAAAGTGCTGATGACCATTGAATCGCTAATAGCCCGTTTCCACTGAGGTATGTTATGGTACAGTTCCATACATTTTCATGGCCGTTTCCACTGTCAAAAGGTACCAAAAAGCAAACCGTACTGTACCACTTTTTTGGTACCCTTTCAGAAGGATACCTAGCATGGCAAACAGGTACCAAAAGATGAAGCTAGATGCTGAACGCTATTGGTTTACAGAGAAACATCACCAGCGCATACACAAGCAGGAGACTGAAAACAAAGGAAGCAACATTTTTAAATACACAGCTAAGACATTGCACCGTAATAATACATACAGTCGAAGTTTGAATTATTAGCCCCCCTTTTTTTTCCCCGTTTTCTGTTTAACAGAGAGCAGATTTTTTTCAACACATTTCTAAACATAATAGTTTTAATAACTCATTTCTAATGACTGATTTATGTTATCTTTGCCATGATGACAGTAAATAATATTTTACTAGATATTTTTCAAGACACTTCTATACAGCCTAAAGGGACATTTAAAGGCTTAACTGGGTTTATTAGGTTAACTAGGCAGGTTAGGGTAATTAGTTATTGTATAACAGTGGTTTGTTCTGTAGACTATCTAAAAAATTGCTTAAAGGGGCTAATAATTTTAATCTTAAAATGGTGTTTAAAAATTTTAAACTGCTTTCATTCTAGTCGAAGTAAAACAAATAAGACTTTCTTCAGAAGAAAAAATATTATCAGACATACTGTGAAAATTTCCTTGCTCTGTTAAACATTATTTGGGAAATATTTTAAAAAGAAAAAAATTCAAAGGGGGGCCAATAATTCTTACTTCAACTGTACCTATAATAGCAAGCCATGGTTGACCCGAGCTCAAACAAGAAGAAAAGCAGAATCTACCCTGTGCACCATAGTTGTTTACAAGGCCGTCTAAAGTGCAAGCAGTTTTGCTTTCTCACTATCCACACGTCTATATTTGAAATAACGAACTTTTTGAGCTGATGATAATAAAGTGCTTGTGATTATTGATAAACTGCCATGTTTAACTATTATTGTCACCTTTTGGACTATTATGAACTCGGAATGACAGAATTACCTTCTAACAAAAGTTTACATCTGCTGGTGAAGATTAAAGATACAGATGAGAGGTTTGCACTGACTGTACGCTATATGTTGCCTGTCGTTTTTGAACCCAAATAAGGACTAAATGTATGCTGTGTGTAGTTTTTCTCTAATTAGTAACATATCGGAGACTGTAAGGGTCTGTATGTGTTCATTTATGCTGCATTTATTAATTTATTTTATATAATCGCAGACATTACAGTAGGCTATTTCGCACTGTCGTTGATCTGCAGTTATAATAAAATCATATTCATAGAAAGGTTAATAATGAACATTTATACACAAGTATTTGTGTATAAAGCAACTGTTTTGTGAGGTGCTTCTCATACGATACGTAAACGACCCGTACAGCTTTACTTTGACATTTCCTCAAGAGAGAATGACATCGATTAAAACTTTCTGTCGCTCATCATTGGTATTCTTTTGGCAGTGGAAATGCAAGCCTGATAAAGAAGTGAAGTGAAAGTGACTAGCGGTGAGCAGTTTGGAGTAAGTAACAACCATTTTTCTCTCAGAAGAAATTGCAGCAGAACACCCATTTTGTTTAAAACCTTTGCCGACCCCAACTGCCATGTACATCAATAAAAAAGGTTTTCTGACTCAGTCTTTCTTTTTTTTCCTCCTCCTCAAGTCTTTTGTAATGAACTAGCAGTCATTAACTGCAGTGATATAGAACCAAGCACATCTCATATTTCAAAGAATTCACAGTTTTTATAGATCATACAGCTAGAGTCCCCAGACAATCTACTCTTTCTATGTTTAAAAAGCAGTTTGTATTGGTTCATCTTTTAGAAGTTGTTTCTCAGATGCAGAACATTGTTTCCGCTCATTCTCTTGTTACAAGATCTGGCAAATCAGAGAAAACATCTCGTTTCTCCTTTTTTTTTTTGTTCTATCCAAGGGAATTTTGCGTTGGTGTGAATTATGAGAAGTCCCAGCACGTATCACTGCCTAATTAAGACGCTTTGAGGACTCTATCAGCCTATACATGCTTTGATCTCCAATACGTACAAATGACGCACCCACGTCTGGAACCAAACGGCATTCCAGACGCCAACCCTAGACTGCCATTGCCAGCCTCATTACAGAGATATACCTCTCCTGCACCACACAAATGGTAAACTTCAAGGAATAAGAGGAGAATTAAGCCCACGAATCATCTCTAGAGCTTTAATCTAATTCTTCCCATTTTAGGCACCGTTTCTTTCAGTTTTAGCCTGGAGTCAGATCGTCTAACACTTTTCCATTTCAGATGATCAGAAAGTTGCCAGAAAGGCTCCAACTGACCCCTGGTTCTTTCCCATTTCTAAACTCAAGGACTGCCTTTAAATTCATTCTTGGTAATATTCCCTATTGTTCACACTAATTATTTAATTTGACCATTAAGAGAACTAATTAGCCTCTTGGAAAAGTTTCTTATTTTGCCGCTTAACATTAATTAATTCCAAAATAAGGCAGAACTTTAACAGCTCTTTTGGTTTTAATTGGGGTTATACAGATACTCAAGGTGAAATTAAAATACCCCTGTGATTTGAAGGGGCAAACTGAGGAAAATCTTGAAAAAAACATCAAAATAGTGAACATTTTGCAGCACTGTACTGATTTAGCACTGTTTAAGTGTCATTTGTGACTCATTGTACTAGTTTCTGCAATCATGTGATGCTTTGCCAGGTGAAATTCAGTATGTGGCTGTTTTTTACAGATGGCAACAGCTCAAACTAAATCCAAAAGATTTTTTTTCTTCTTCAGGCAATCTGAATCACCAGACAGGTCTTGGAAAATTGACAGGTCTCTTAGAACTTTGACACCTCTTTTAGTTTAAATTGGGGTTATACAAATATTCAAGGTGACATAAAAAAAAAACCTTGGTATTTGAAGTGGCAAATTGGGGGAAATTCTTGAGAACAATATCAAAATCATTTAAAAATGTGCAACTCTTTGTATCAAAATAAGGTTTTTTTTGTACAAATGGCTCATGGAAGAGTGTTGATGATTACTATATTTTCCTTTTTATTTTCAGGCGATCTGATTCAACAGACAGGTCTTGGAAGCATAAATACACATGTGTATGTATAATTCTGTCTCTAATTAATTGTGCATAACTCCAGGCGATAGCTTGCTTTCTGCTATTGTACCTGCTAGTCGACATAATGAAATTGCTTAACTATAGCTCTAACTTGACAAGATAAAAACAGCAAATGTTTAGCAATTCTATTTTTATTTCATTAGCAGTTTATGCTGGAATGTTTCTCAGAAAGATCATTTAAGACATTAGGGGCCAGATTAACTGGTCAAACTTTATTTTGATGGTTCTCCTGTAGAGTCTGATGGCCTTAAGGTTTTTTACATGTCTGCTTAATCTCATCTGGGTGGTATCTGTAAATTGTATTTTAAAACTTTTGGTCAGTAAAGTCTTACCAAATTTGGGTTCTAGATGTTCAGTAGTGTATTTGTAGACATGAACATTCTGATACCTAAATAGCAACACATCATTTCAAATGAATTTTAACCATATAAAAAACTACTTACTCCAAACTATTTTCAAACATGTATTTTTTGTACTGTTCTACCAACTATTTGCTGCATTTAATTTAACTTAATAAAAAAACACAACTTTAAAATCACAAATCAGCTCATCTGTTGTCACATTAGGCTTATCAAAATGAAGTGAAGTTTATTTATAAACTAATTTCAAGAAGATCACATGTTTAAGATTGTCCACGGCTGGTCCTGCATTAGCTAACACACGATTCATCAATCAGACAATTCCTAAATCACTATAAATAACCAGAGTTTCTTACCTCAGTATCTTCATCTTGAAGAATTCCCCCTCCCACCTGTATTCCTCCCTTCTTTTCCTAGATTGGGCGATATGGTGGCCCAGTGATTAGCACTGTTGCCTCACAGCAAGATGGTCACTGGTTAAAAGTCCTTACTGGAAAAGTTGACATTTTGGTGTGGGGTTTGCATGTTCTCCCAGAGCTTGCGTGGGTTTTTCCTGGGTTCTCTGGTGTCTTCTCACAGTCCAAAAAACATGCAATATACATAATTTGACCATACCAAATTGACACTATATATAACCTCTGAGTAAGCTGTATAGATATTCCTATAATCTGTCATTAGCCATTAACAATTTGAGGTAGTTCATTGAGATTACCTAAGCTCAAACTCCCCTCTCAGCCTGCTAATAGGAGGTAGCCCAGAGCTCAAGAATCTTTTAAGCTCAGGGCTCTCTCCCGGGACAGCATGCCAAACAAGCTCTATTATTAGTCATCAGCTAAGTGTGAACTCTTAAAGTGAAAATTACAACAATAAGAAATGCTATTGTTGATGTTGAATGGCATTATTTAAAACCCATAATTTAAGTACAAACATTAGCAAATGCATTGCATTATTTATTTAAATACTTAAGTCTTATAAAGTTTGTGTTTGACCAGGAAACTAACAAATAATCAGGAAGGTCAGGTGCAAAAATAGTTGTTTCCTCACCTTTTTTTTCCTGTGCATTTTTAGTAAATACAGACAGTACTGTTTTAATGCCAAAACGACTTTGTGCTGGCACAAGCTGTTAGCAAATCTTTCCCTAGATGCTATAAATCTCAACTCAGATCATCTCACCAAAAACTTTTGGATGAATCTAAAAAAAATAGTGGATGGCTGCTCTCTCCTGTGCATATCTGTAAACATGCAGAGTTGCAATGAGAGAATTTAGAGATGGAACACTCAATCAGTGTTCATTGGGACAAAAAAAGGGCTTTTCATTAGATAGAACATGTCCTGCAGGACTCCAACCTGTGGCTCAAGGGAAAAAAAGGCTGCCATGCACTCACTCTAACAAAGCTGTTGTCAGTACAGTGTTGCTGGCTACCGCTTGCATTCTGATGATTTCATTCTTCGCCTCTTTGACACAGGTCATTCCCTCTGCTTTCTAAGCTTTTGATTTCCAGATGAGCACAGCAGCGATATCGACCTATATACCACTACGATCTTTTCCACCAGTTTAGCTCTTAGAGAAGAATAGAAAGAAGACTGATCTGTTGTGTGTTGTCTTAGATCCAACTCAAGGCCGAGAATTAGGCTTATTTCGTCTTACCTCCATGACTCATTATCCCTCCTTTTTGCTTCATATAAAAAATCTATCAGGAGCCATGCTTAGTCTAAATAAGATCACCATCATATTATTTCAACTTTGCTTTGTCGACTTGACACCTCAGCATAAACTGCACATGGGTGGCGGAAGAGCAGTGCAGCTACTTTTGCGGCGTGCACGTTCGACATCAGGAAGCAGGAGCGGTGCGTGAGGCGTGCGGGTATGTGCGCACATGCTCATATTATATATTATATGCGAACATGCTCAGTTTGCTTTTTGATTAAACTGCATTGCTTTCACCAGTGTTGGTTCAGTTACACATAGAGTATAACATCTTTATTCTGGGATTACCACTCTTAATTAATACACTTGCTTATTGTAGAAATCCATCTATTAGCCCAATGACGAAACTAACAGCATGGTCGAAGGTTAAACGTGTGTAAGCCTCTTTTGGTGCTTCTGAAAAGAATTTAGTTATTTATTAGAATTTATTTAGATTTGTTTTTCAGATCCAAATTTAATCTGACTCCAATTTTAAGTCACCATCAAATTTAGACTGTATTTCTAATTGTAAGAACTGATCACATTCATCATTTATGACTCAATTTAAAGTTTTGATTTATATCTGAAGTTAGTCAGAGGGTGCAGGGTTAACTAACACCCAATTAGTCCGGTTGCGTCCTGCTCACTTTTATTAAAAGGGTAGTTAATTTAGTAATTTCCATACAACTTGCTAAATCAGCCATAACCAGAAATTGAATAGTCTCCACACTGATGTGCTGACTGCTCCATACAGTGTTGTGCGCTTCGTTTGGATATCATGTACATAGATCAAGGTAGCACCAGTCTCCACATAATCTACTGGATATAAAAGATTTCAGGAGAATTCAGAATGAATCAAAACTTAACACTTTATTTTCCAGATGAATGTGTAATTACAGAATCAAAGAATAAAAAGCCAATTCAGAAATGTACAACAACAATTACTCAAAGATAAATCCAAGAGTTATAAAAGGATGAAGTACGTTACAGCATATAAGTTTCTGATGCAAAAGCTCAGAGACTCACACTGCAACGGGGCATCTTGCCTACAAGATTCCAATGACCTCTTTTGCACCTTTCCCTTAAATACTCAACTTAGAACAAACAGCTATAAATTCAAGACAACAAAAGCTTCACAAAGGCCCTTGCCTGGTAGTGAGTTTGAGGTGTAAAGCATTTGCTCTGGAGTGGAGCATCAGGCAAAGTTTTTATCAACGCCGAAAACCAAATAAACACATACAAGTGAAATTGTAAAGTATTAATTAATTTGAGACTATTTTACCAAACACACAGAGACATTTAAATTGATACCAAACATGAATATAGAGCTACAAGATACACCATATTAAAAACTTGAACATTTTGTGTGGAATGTGAGTGCGCTGCTTTGGTGGAGAAGGTAAAGTAAAAGTCAGGAAGGGGGGCTAAGGGTGATTTAAAGGTGCTGTATGTAAGTTTTTGACTCTTCTAAAGCATAAAAATACCATAATATGTGTGCAGATATTAAGAAACATCCTAAGTGAACATACTTGTTTAGCTGAAAAAACAATGCTGAAGTAAGATATTCTGCTTTGAAAAAGTTGTTTTCCGTGTGGGAAAGCTGTCTTTGTTTAGGTAAATTTAACCTGCACAATGCCAGTTTAACCAATAATAATTCAGCCCTCCGGGTTGCCTTGTTGGAAAACAGCGTATCTCATTCATTCATTCAAAAAGGCTCTAAAAGCATGCATCCGCAACCGAAAATGCAACATAGCAGACTTCGAAAATGAGACAGATTCAGTTCCACATGAGGTTATTATTTAGCAAATGATATAAATATTCTGAACGTAAACATTAGGCGTGCAGGTTACATTGTAACCGTGTGTCCTAACAACACGCTTTGTGACGAGATATGCAGTGATGAGCAATTTGGCTGTTTGCACCAGACGAAACATGACAGAAATTTAAATACAGCCATTCAGAAGAACAGAATATGCACTCATTCACGAAATGGTAAGGTTTATAATCTATTTAATACATGTTAACCCTCTTTAACATCATTAAATGTAGATGCTGAGTTACTAATATGTGTTTAGTTCTAAAGTTTAATTTCAAACGGTTTATTGTATTTTCAAGATCTGAGGTGAACTTTCTGCTTTCAGTAAATGGCAATACATGTCATGTAAAATGGCATTCAAACTTGCATTGTTAGCATTTAGCACTGAATAAAGCGCACAAGGTTTACCTGAGGTGATCACTGTCATAGGTTTCTGTTGTTCAGCTGTGAGAAATAGAAGCCATTTCTAATATATCAATTCGAGGTGTTGGTTAGAACTAAAACTCCTTTTAATATGGAAAATATTCCCTCTGTCGGGTGTCGTTGCTTTTATTTAGAACAAAGTTTAAATCACTCGCTCCTGTACTCAATCTGACAACCCGCGTTTGCGTTTATTTTGATCCAGGAGTGCAATACCTAGTTCAACCACTGGGTGTCAAACTTACATACTGCACTTTTAAATAGAACAGCTGGTTTCCTGATCTTCTTCTCAGATCAGAAAGTTCATTGTTTTAGTGACTTAAATTATCATGGTCTCACCTTGTGGAGACAGTTCTCAGGGTTTGATATTATGGAGAGACATCCTTACAATATAAAGTAAATTTTATCTCAAAGCATTTACTGTGGCACTAGAGATTTTTACTGGGACACGTGCCCCAGTAAATGGGGTCCAGCGACACCCCTGATGTTTTCTATGTCAGAATTGATTAATTTCCATCTCTCATTATTTGCATTAAACCTTTTTTGACGCCAAAAACCACCTCAAGTGACTGTAAAACCTGATTTGTGAATTGAGAGATTTGTTTGTGAAATTTGGCATTTCCATTACATTTCTCACGTGTTTGGAAACTTGTGTATATTATTGCAATTGATTACAGTCCTCATTCATCCAAAAAGTTTCTCAGAGTTTGTCTTTTCACATTTTTGCAGTGCAAATGAACAGTAAAATAAAATAAAAATAAAATAACTAAGAATAGTTGCCAGAATCAGTAAAACCCCCTGTTGTTATCCAGCGTGATTTGAGAGCGTCTTGTTTGTTTAGTGGAGAATATTAAATATTCTTTTTAATGTCATGTCTATTTGTTCCAAATCCAAAACTGTAATTTATTTCTAGGTTTAGAATGCCACTATGAACCCCACATACAGATATTTGAACCATTCTTTGTGTACCTAAGGCTCAGTTCTAGTTTTCATTAAAATTCTTTGGAGGATCAATACTTTTACAGGGTGTATTAAAACTCTGTAAACCTATAGTACCGAAGGATTTCAAGTTGTTTTGCCCTGTTGTGTTACCTGTACAGACAGATCAGGTGAAACAGTACAGTGGCTTCCCCCTGAGCTGGATTGGCATCCCCAGAGGCTCTGAATTATTCACACAGTCTCCAGGAGAGAAGTACCAAATCTCCACCATTTGAGTGGTTCATGTCTGCAACCACTGCAAACATTTCTCTGTCACTTTAGCTTGAATGACAGCAAACCCGAACCTTCTCCACATGGAGGCTGTAGCATTCGCTTTGTTCCCAGAGATTCTCACTTTCCTCGGTTCGCCTTTTTGAAGTCAAACTATGACAACCCCTGGGATCTCCACTGTGTGCTGTATGTTTATGCTCTCAGCCATTCGCATGCCATTGTTGACAGTCTTTTGAACTACACGATTTCGCAAACTTCTTTCTCCTATTTGTCTCTCATTCAGAAGTCAAGCAGGGAGCTGGAAATTAACTGCAGTGCAATTTGAATACAGCCAAAAAATTACTGCGCCTCTATTTAAATGCTCCACTTCTTGACAGATTGGAAAAATGTTGCAGATGTCGAGTGAATATTAACATCATCATTATAATCAAATGAATAATTATGTTGTCTCTTCGCCGGACGTGCTTCAAACCGAGTTTCTCTTTTGTTGATTACACATTTATTTTGACTGCAAATAATGTTCTGAGTCAAGACATAAATCAGTCTTCCCCAGTTCTTTAATGAACCATTTAATAACTGTGTGAGATTGAATCTCACTTCTTTTCGGTCAATTCATTTTCATGTTGCCTGTTATTTGTTATAATCTATAATGGCTACATAAACCAGTGATATGAACAAAAGCCAGATAAATGTCATGAAGAAGTGTGGAACTCATTCAACCAGCATGACTTTTTGTTGAACAAAGTATTTTGAAGAACTGCTTATTGTCCATGCAGTCAGAGTCAATTGTGTCCAAAACAACTGGGGATTGTTCATACGTGGATTACTCAATTAGCTGGATTTGGTTATTGACAATTTGACATGATCCAGGATTGTTTCGTTCTTCAAAACTCATCCAAGTGTCTGGTAGCTCAAACCTGCTCGGGAGCAGGCTTATTTCAAATAAACAGGATTAGATTGGGTCATTTCAACCAAAGGTAATACTGAAAGTATGTACCTAATGCAGATTTTTTTTTATTTGATCAGCATTCGTTTATATACACTTGGAAAAATAATAAAATAATATATATATATATTAGGGCTGTCAATTGATTAAAAAAATTAACTAATTAATCACACTTTTTTGTGTGATAAAAATAAAAAAATCCAAAATCCAATAATAAAAAAAAATCCAAAATACAGGCATTGCAAATATAGAAATTGAAAAATTATAATAATAAAGTATTGAACACAAACAATTGTATTCATTGTAAAGTTGTATTGCGAGTTGAGAACATTAATTATAAAGTAGAAACAATTTAGCTTCGTCCTCCTTAACATTTCGTCACCTTGGAATTATAAGGTTCTGTCTGCGTTCTGAATGATTTTGAGATATTGAGCTTCAAAGTTTTTGCATTCCATA
>CAIGQZ010032461.1:5820975-5844520 GCA_903798205.1 Danio tinwini | reverse complement strand
ACACACACACACACACACACACACACACACACACACACACACACACATACACACAAAATATATATTTTAAAGAAAGCTGGAAACTTACAACTACTAACTTCCATATATTTGTTTATTTTCATTCTACGGAAGTCAAGGTTTTCAACTTTCTTCAAAATATCTTTGTTGTTTTTATATTTGGGTGAACTATCCCTTCAAGTAAAGCAGCTACTTTAATGTTTCAGATATCTTTATTAAAATTATAGGTTAAAATATGAATTAATCCATAAATTTGTCTGTGTTTTAACAAGTCATCAAATGATTATTTTTCTAAATATGTTGGTAAATTATTTGTGCACAGAAATATATTCAGTAGTTGTCTTCAAGTCATTGTATAAATGTAGAAAATATAATAATACAATTAAAGATGGCATTGCTTAGCCCCTTTATGTCCCTTTAGAACACCAGAAGTCTCAGTTTGAGCCATGAATTCCTTGTAATAACGTGCAAGTTCTCAATGTACATTTAGGTAAAAGGGTGCATTTTATTCCCAGGATGAAGCATTACACAGGTACAGGGGAGATACGAGGCTATTTATTTAATGCTAGAGAAGCCGCAAGCCTTCCATTTCCCCTAGTTTTTTGTCTTCTTTTTTTTGTAACTACAGTGAAAGCACATCAAGTGTGTCAAGAAAGAAAACAGAAGGGGAGAGAAACAGCACCAGAGGAGATGGCTTCAGTGGCATGACAAGAAAGCATATTGATTTCTCTTTAGGGTCACTGAACTCGGTGGGACATTGCAGAGCAGGAGAACGAAAAGAATGGGAAATGCGATGCATTAGCGAAGGCAGCCGGATGCTGTCTATTCAGAGTGGTTTTAGCCCCAGTTCTCTCTCAATGCATGAGTTCACAGGGGAAAGAAGAAGAAGAAGAAAAAACAAGAAGTGCTGGGCTTTATTTGATGTGTCTTGAAATGACAGGTTGCTTTTATGTGGCTTGTGACCTAATAAACAATAAGAGGGGGGAAATGGATTTGTGGCCATTGCTAAGCTACGTATGCAGAGTTATTCACTTTCCTTGATTATTCAGTACGGGAGCTCCATGGCTCCTCCACCGCCTCAAGCCTTTGAATAAGAAAAATTGAGTTTTTTAAATGATCAGACCGGCCCTCTGAGATTCTTTGTGGTCCTATTTCACAGGTCCCTCTCTGTTTCTCAGCCGATTGCCATGGTGACTATGCACAGGCTCCGCTTGGCCTTGGTTTGTATGGCGTGCCCTCATTTCCATCTGAAAGGTCTGTTCGCTTTCACTATCTCGCCGCTGAATCCACTTCAGATACATATCTCACACAGCTCTTTCTCACTTTCTCTTGCTGTTGTCACCTTCCATTTGTATTTTATGCTCCCCGTGGGGAGGTACTGATTCCCATTTTGGAGGTGTCTGACCCCTATTGAAAGGTCTGTAGGGCCAGTCATTCAATTTGCCCTGTAGGAAATACAAGAGTGGAAGGTCTTTTTCTCCAAGAATGAATGAATGAATGAATGAATGAATGAATGAATGAATGAATGAAGAGAGAGAGAAATAGAAAGAGAAAGTGAAAACAACATGCCTAAAATGAATAAACAAAAAAACTGCTTCTGTTTTAATTTTTGTTTCACTAAGCCAGTACAGTTTCTCAGCATAGATTAACCAGGCAGTTGCCACCTGCTGTAGGGGTAATATAATACTTTAATATTTATTCATTTATTTTTCTTTGGCTTAGTCCCTTTATTCATGAGGGGTCACCACAGCGGAATGAACCGCCAACTTATCCAACATATGTTTTACACAGCAAATGTCCCTCTAGCTGCATCCCAGTACATTGAAACATCCTTACACACTCATTTACACACATACACTATGGCCAATTTTTTTCATTCTTTCATTTTCTTTTCAGCTTAGTCCCTTTATTAATTTGGGGTCGCCACAGCGGAATGAACCACCAACTTATCCAGCATATTTTTTACTCAGCAGATGCTTTTCCAGCTGTAACCCAACACTGGGAAACACCCATACACACTCGTTTACACACATACATTACAGACCATTTAGCTTATTTAATTCACCTATAGTGCATGTCTTTGGACTGTGGGGGAAACCGGAACACCTGGAGAAGAAAACACGCGAACATGGGGAGAACATGCAAACTCCACACAAAAATGCCAAGTGACCCAGCCTAGACTCGAACCAGCGACATTTTTGCTGTGAGTTGACAGTGATAACCACTGTGCCTATGCGTCACCAATACTTTAATAGTCCCTGCAAAATCATAATAATTTTTATAGTATAAGTTAGTATAAGTTAGTCTTAATCTATAAGCTAGTGTGCACCATAACAATGATAACATTTACATTAAGAAGATATAAACATTCAATGCTTGCAGTTTTAAACACTTCCACCCAGTGCTTTATTTGTAAATGTATAATTTGCGTAACAAATCCAGGAAATAAATACTACAGTGACTAACGTCCACCACATACAGTAATTCCAGTTTTCCCAGAACATGACATCATAGTGCAACTGTGATAGCGCAAAAACAGCATAATTTTTTTTTATTATTTTGTTCCATATAATGTTATGGGTCAATCATAAATAAAAACAAACCTGTAGCCGCAAGCATAAATCTTATGAAACATCACTATTCAGTTTACTGACACCACCACCATAATTAAAGACTCACTCTCTAATGTCAAGACAAGCCCACAGTTACCTCTTCCGTCATGTTTTCTGGCTAACTAGAGACAACTTTGCTTCTGTCTCCTGCTAACCTGATCCAGGGACAAAGTTCCATCTTTTCGAGATTTCTTTTGAGCAGACTCGTTATCAGATTTACTCATGGTTTTTTAAAAATGAAAATATGCTTTGTATTGTAAACATAGGAAAGATGATTGGCTGATAATATTGAATTTTGTGTTTATTTGTTTACGCTCTAACCGAAAGCTGGAGATGCGTTTCTATAGAAACCTCTGGTGACATAATGAAATGCCTCACGATATTTGCAAACAAATCATATAAATTATATTTATTAATTCAATTAAATTTATCTTTATTTGTATAGCGCTTTTACAATGTGGATTGTGTCAAAGCAGTGTTACATAGAAGATTATAGTGAAGTGAAACAGTGTCAGTCCAGTTTTCAGAGTTTAAGTTCAGTTCAATTTAGATCAGTTCAGTTCAGGTCAGTGTGGTTTAATATTCACTGCTGAGAGTCCAAACACTGAAGAGTAATCCATCGATGCACAGCTCTACAAGTCCTGAACCATGCAAGCCAGAGGCAACAGCAGCGAGGAAAAAACTTCACCAATTGGCATAAGTGAAGGATAAAAACTTAGAGAGAAACTAGGCTTAGTTGGGCATGACAATTTCTCTTATGGCCAAGTGTCTTGTGCAGAGCTGCAGTTTAGGCGCCGGAAGCTGGAGAGCGCTGGACGTCAGCAAATTACAGGGAGTGCAGAATTATTAGGCAAATAAGTATTTTGACCACATAATCCTCTTTATTCATGTTGTCTTACTCCAAGCTGTATAGGCTCGAAAGCCTACTACCAATTAAGCATATTAGGTGATGTGCATCTCTGTAATGAGAAGGGGTGGGGTCTAATGACATCAACACCCTATATCAGGTGTGCATAATTATTAGGCAACTTCCTTTCCTTTGGAAAAATGGGTCAAAATAAGGACTTGACAGGCTCTGAAAAGTCAATAGTAGTGAGATATCTTGCAGAGGGATGCAGCACTCTTAAAATTGCCAAGCTTCTGAAGCGTGATCATCGAACAATCAAGCGTTTCATTTAAAATAGTCAACAGGGTTGCAAGAAGCATGTGGAAAAACCAAGGCGCAAAATAACTGCCCATGAACTGAGAAAAGTCAAGCGTGCAGCAGCCAAGATGCCACTTGCCACCAGTTTTGCCATATTTCAGCGCTGCAACATCACTGGAGTGCCCAAAAGCACAAGGTGTGCAATACTCAGAAACATGGCCAAGGTAAGAAAGGCTGAAAAATGACCACCACTGAACAAGACCCACAAACTGAAACGTCAAGACTGGGCCAAGAAATATCTCAAGACTGATTTTTCTAAGGTTTTATGGACTGATGAAATGAGAGTGAGTCTGCATGGGCCAGATGGATGGGCCCGTGGCTGAATCGGTAAAGGGCAGAGAGCTCCAGTCCGACTCAGACGCCAGCAAGGTGGAGGTGGAGTACTGGTTTGGGCTGGTATCATCAAAGATGAGCTTGTGGGGCCTTTTTGGGTTGAGGATGGAGTCAAGCTCAACTCTCAGTCCTACTGCCAGTTTCTGGAAGACACCTTCTTCAACCAGTGGTACAGGAAGAAGTCTGCATCCTTCAAGAAAAACATGATTTTCATGCAGGACAATGCTCCATCACACACGTCCAAGTACTCCACAGCGTGGCTGGCAAGAAAGGGTCTAAAAGAAGAAAAACTAATGACATGGCCTCCTTGTTCACCTGAACTGAACCCCATAGAGAACCTGTGGTCCATCATCAAATGTGAGATTTACAAGTAGGCTAAACAGTACACCTCTCTGAACAGTGTCTGGGAGGCTGTGGTTGCTGCTGCACGCAATGAGGATGGTGAACAGATCAAAACACTGACATAATCCATGGACGGCAGGCTTTTGAGTGTCCTTGCAAAGAAAGGTGGCTATATTGGTCACTGATTTGTTTTTGTTTTGTTTTTGAATGTCAGAAATGTATATTTGTGAATGTTGAGATGTTATATTGGTTTCACTGGTGAAAATAAATAATTGAAATGGGTATATATTTGTTTTTTGTTAAGTTACCTAATAATTATGCACACTAATAGTCACCTGCACACACAGATATATTCCTGAAATAGCTAAAACTAAAAACAAACTAAAAACTACTTCCAAAAATATTCAGCTCTGATATTAATGAGTTTTTTTTGTCACAAATATATACACAGGAGACCCAGATGCAAGTGAATGCAAGATGATTTATTAAAGAGTCACAACTGGTATGATCTCACCAGATATAGTGTTGAGCAAGGATGCTCACACCGGGAATACAACACGCTCAACAGCGATAAAAGTTCATCCAAGAAATTGCACCAGATAGAAGTCTCTCACTGATATCTCACTGGATATTGAGGGATGGGGAAGGTAGTGCTAGGTAGCAACTCGTGCATAAGGTCTAAATGAATCAGGATTATGGAGGAACTCCACCAGAACGAGAGCGAGCGTCTAACAGGGAGCAGACACAGGAGTGAACAATAACGAACTGATAACGCTATCTACAAAATACTGAACATATATAGTGCGCGGAATGCGCAACAGCTGTGACTGATAGCAAACACCTGTGTGCTGTGAGTGGTAACTAGACACGCGACCACCCAGCTGATGAATGTAAACACACACATACACACAAACACCACGCGGTGAAGATAACCCAAACAAGACACACCCACTTCCCACACACACACACACATGCAAGAAGAACAGAAAGATCCACAACCGTGACATTTTTGGGTTTATTGAGAACATGGTTGTTGTTCAATAATAAAATGAATCCTAAAAAATACAACTTGCCTAATAATTCTGCGCTCCCTGTATTTACCATTTGACAGCAACGGAGGAACGCTGCCAAATGTAGCTAAGTAAGAGTAATGATTTTTCTCTAATAATTTACTTGGGTAAAAGTACACATCTTTAAATGTACTTCTTTAAAATTTTTTGCCGTCATACTTCAATTTCACATCAAATCTTTTGACCCATCAAATGCTCTCTAGTATCTGACATGTTCCACCTCCTTCGAAGCGCTTTTACATATGTCCTTTGGTGTCAACCACTACCAATGGCAGATGCTATTGGCTGTTTTCTTTAAAGGAGGAGGAGCTAAACTATGACCTGCCCTGTCTTCATGCTCAAATTACGTCAAATATCAACATTTCAAAGCATTACACAGGACCTTTAATCTCCATGGTGATAGTGGCTACTGCTAGAATGTCATGTTTCTTTAAAGGTTCTGTATGTAAGTTTTTAACTCTTCTGGACAATGTACAAAGGGAGAATGTCAATCAAAGTATTGCTGCTGACTGTTTTTCTGTAGACGTGTGACTAAAAAGTGAATACATTTTATCATTAGAAGCTGATTATATTTACAGACTGTTTTTACAAAACTGTGCTTAAACCCCTTATAGATGTTATTTTTGCAAAATATGCCGTCTTTAAGTGAATCAAATACCAAAAACTGAATTTGCTCTGATAAATAAAACATAAAGCTCCATTTTTGGGACGGTCAGGCTCAAAATCTTTCTAAATTTTACACATTTTTACTACATTTCTGTTCTGGTTGTTTTAATACATACACTCAGGGGTGTAGCAACTAGGGGGATGGGGGGGTATATGTCCCCCTCACTTTTAGAGACAGACAATTCAGAAAAAAAAAATGATTAAGAATGTAAACTTTTGGATTTCATACAGCTGTCTCCCCCACTTTTAAAATGTCCACATCTCCCCTGCATACACTACCTGACAAGTCTTGTCACTTATTCAAGTTTTAGGAACAACAAATAATAACTTGACTTCTAATTAATCCTTTGGTATCAGAAGGGGCTTAAGTGAAAAGCAAATGCCTCTAGATTATGCTTATTTTACAAAATAAAATATGATTATCCCTTGATTTTTAATTAATTATTCAGGACAGTAGGGTCTGACTTTGCTTAGACAAAAGTCTTGTCACTTAACAGAAATAATATACAGTATAGAATATAAAGTCATGGTGCAGTGGAAAAAAGAATTAATATTGTATATGACTCCCATGAGCTTAGACGCCTGCATCCATACATCTCCGCAATCAATCAAATAACTTATTAATAAAGTCATCTGGAATGGAAAAGAACGCATTCTTGCAGGACTCTTAGAGTTCATCAAGATTCCTTGGATTTATCTTCAATGCCTCCTCCTTGATCTTACTCCAGAAATGCTCAATAATGTTTTTGTCTGGTTACTGGGCTGGCCTATGCTAGAGCACCTTGATCTTCTTTGCTTTCAGGAACTTTGATGTGAAGGCTGAAGTATAAGAGGGAGCACTATCCTGCTAAAGAATTTGCCCTCTCCTGTGGTTTGTAATGTAATGGGCAACACAAATACCTTGATAACTCAGGCTGTTGATGTTGCCGTCCACTTAGCAGATCTCTCGCATTCCCCCATACTGAATGTAACCCCAAACCATGATTCCTTCTTCACCAAATTTGACTGATTTCTGTAAGAATCTTGGGTTCATGTGGGTTCCAATAGGTCTTCTGCAGTATTTGGGACTATTGGGATGCAGTTCAACAGATGATTCATCAGAAAACTCTACCTTCTGCCAGTTTTCCAAATGATCAACTAGAAGTCAAGTTATTATTTGTTGCTTTTACAACTGGGATAGACGACAAGACTTTTGTCAGGTAGTGTACATAAAGTATTGTATAAAGCATCCCTACCTACAATAGACAGAATGGTTTTTAACCATAATTTTAAGGAGAAAAAAGATGGGTGCCCCCTGAGGTGGGGGTTGAACTTTGTAATCTTGCCTAGGGTGCCGAAAAGAAAAAACTGCCCTGCACTGAGCATGTTTGAAATTTAGACAGCCAACCTTTTTTTATGGTTTTGTCTGATCTTTTTAACTATTTTCATCCCTGACATGAAAGAGACATAAACATCTGCAATAGTACTGTCTGTTTCTCTTCATCGGGAGTTGTTAATGAGCCGTGCGGATTTGTTTAATTTCTCTTGATCTTAAATGTTGCACTAGTCACGCTCCTTCCATCCAGCCTTACTCTTGTAGCAGTGTGTAAAGACCTCATTTTTGAATTTTCAACATTTCTTATTCTTTGATCATAGTTTATGTTCCTTTAATTGCAGTGAATGATTGTCATTTAACTCCATCCTTTGCACTTGCAACTGCAAATTAGTGGTGGCTGGCGCTTTTGAAGAGTGAGGAGGCACAGACGTCACTTATCAGTGGCATGATGTTTGCACAGGTATGTCTGCTTTTTTTTTTGTTGGTATAACATTGATCTTAAAGGATGTATCTCAAAATGCTGTTAAACACTGAAAATAATTGACTACATACATTTTACATATATTTACAGCTGGCAAAATGAAAATTATACAAAAAAAGGAAAATAATATAAATTTGCTAATTAGTTTACCTTTCAAATGTTTGGGTTCTAAATTTCCTATAGTGTCCTTGTTATTTTAATTTAATTGTTATACATTTAATAGTGTCATGCGACCCTTCTCCATTCTAATATGCTAATTGGTCCTCAAGAAACCTTTCTATTTGTTATTGTTGTGCTATTTAATACTTTGTGGAAACCATAATTTATATCCAGGAATTTTAAATAAGCAGCATTTGAGATATAAATCTTTTGTAAGTGACAATTGTGGGTCTTTGTTTTCACTTTTGGTTTATTTAATACGTCCTGGCTGCAAAATATATTGTCATTTGAGATAAAAGCAATATAATCATTTAATTTCTTTAAAAGACAGATTGACCTCAAACCTTTGAAGGATATTAGCTACAAACTGCTGAATGTGGACAATGAGACATTCAAGTATGTGTGTGAGTAAGTGTGTATGGATGTTTCCCAGTGATGGGTTGCAGCTGGGTAAAATGTATGCTGGATAAGTTGGCAGTTCATTCTGCTGTGGCAACCTCTGATAAATAAAGGGACTAAGCTGAAAGAAAATTAATGAACAAATATTATTAATAACACTTTAAACTGTCTCACAGCCATTTTAAACTGTGCTAATTGGTCAGTTGTGTACCAACATTAATTAGCAATCAATCAGAAAACCTATAAAGATGTGCTGACTCAAAAATCTTCAAAAAAGATTATGATTTAATCCAATAATCAGGCATCCCAGCTGCCAAAGCAGCAAGTCTGACTGTATTGTGTTTATTTTGCCATCATTATGAAATCAAAAGAAAACAATTATGGTTGATCTTCAGTAGGGCTTGCAAGCAAATGCATCCCCCCCCCCCCCCAAAAAAAAGAGAATGTTAATACTATCCAATACTGAATTAATGTAGTCTTATGGTGTTTTTCTATTTTTTTTTTCATTATTTTTGGTCTGGACCATAAAAGATTTGAGTCCTGTTTTGCTTAGCATTCACACTGTCGTTTTATTTTATAAAGTGGCTTTTATAATGTATATTTTGATAGAACTTGCTGAGCATCCCAAACAATGCACTGTTTGTAAATGTGATGCAGTCCAGCCAAAATATCATAATTTATAATCGGTGTATAGTAACATGGGCTGACAATTATGACCATTTATAGTAGTAAAAATTTTATGTGAGAAGTACCTAATGAAGTACCTAGATGACTTACAGTAATAGCAAGATTCTGAAATGCACATCCAATGGATACTTTGCCATCCCATCAGTTCACAGGAAAGTTCACAGGAAAGAATTTATGAAAGCAGTGCAAAGAAATGAAAAGCAGAACAAATGAATAAAAACACCATTAAAATACAGTAAAACTGTAAAAGTAATGCAAAAATGGTAAGTATTGCATTTATGGTGTATGGCCATACACCCAAAGTGCTTCACAATTGTGAGGGGTCCCTCCACACCACCACCAGTGTGAAGCCTCTATTTGGATGATGCGACGGCAGCCACAGGACAACGGTGCCAGTGCGCTCACCACACACTAGCTAATGGTGGAGTGGAAAGATAATGATAGAGCCAATTCAGAGGATGGGGATGATTGGGAGGCCATGATCGGTAAAGGCAGAAGGAGGGAATTTGGCCAAGATACCGGGGTTACACTCCTACTCTTTACAAAAAGTGCCAAGGGATTTTTAATGGCCACAAAGAGTCAGGACCTCGGTTTAACGTCTCATCCGAAAGACTGCAGCCACTGACTGTCCCCAGTTTAGCTTGTGAGGACAAGAAAGTCAAGATGAGCCAACGCTTATCACAAATAGCTTATCTATAAACAGAGAAACATATTAATGTGTAGAAAGTCCTCAGTGTCATGCACACAACTATTAAACACCATCATGGTAACAGGGATGACACTAAAGTAATTTTTTAACATTTGACATGGCATAAAACTGTATTGTACATCACTGATGAGAAAGAACATAGTAATGTGAACAAACCATTGGTGTCACTCAGGGCATTCTGGGAAAATCAATTTACGTTTATGCACCTGATATTTTAAGGAAGCTTAAAGAAGCTTTTACTGTAAAATATTAGCTGTCATTGTTACACTGTGGAAGTGAAGTGACTCAACTGACATAAGTCATGTGTTAATGACAGCATGTCAGATGTATCCGAATTATCATACTAAATAGTACATAAATTTTATCGGTTCAAAAGTATGTTCAAATATAAATGTACTACCTAATTGAGTATTGAGCTATGGTCTTTGTGAAGAGCTTCTAAAATGTGTAAATGAGTTAAAACAGTGGCTGAAATCTTCCATTACATATACTAAATAAGATCTGAGCAAGGATACATGTATTACAATGTAATGGGCATCATTTTGTCTTTGACGAGGAAAAGTGAGGTATGTTGAGAATTCTGTCTTTTCTATGGTCACATCTTGTGACATGTTTTGGGTTGAATACCTTGGTATTATGTTTATATTTCAGCTGAACCACAGCAGAGGTTATTTGGAAGCAGACCATGATCTGTCTTTTTAGCTGTCTAACTCCACTTGTTCGGTGTGCAACAAGGTTCAGATGGCAGCATTCACACTTACTCAAATTAACCTCACTAACATCAGAACTGCACCAGAATTTGTTGTAATCTAACCAAACCTGTGAACACACACCCATGAAGCAAATGCTAAACATGCAAACCAGGTCATGTACTGTCCTCCTTTGGTCTAACTGTAGATCTGAGGATGTGTGAATCACCTCAGGCTCCTTTAGGGACTGTGAACTCTTTCTTTCTGAATGTCAGTTGCTCTTGCGGATACTGACTTCTGTTGTGCATTCTGTACCTCTAATGACTTTCTCCTTCATTAGCCTGATTCATTCAGGATGGCAGAGCCCCCGCCTCCCCCAACACCGATCCTGTAGGCTAGAAAGCACTGAGGCCGACAACTAGCATGTCGACGAGGATTTGAGAGGACACATTGCCATGGCAACACTAGGGGAGCGTTCCTTTTTCAAATGAGAGAATGACTTATCTCCATTTCCCCTCCGTTTCCCTTCGGCTCTGCTTTTCCTTTCTTTCTCCCCGTCTGTCTCTGCTGACATTAAGCACTTTGTGTTCTAGACACAGTTAATTGCATTTTGTCCCTTCGCTGGAAGTTCTTGAAATATATTTCTGCTCTTCGTAATTGCACATTTCTTTATTGTTACTGTAAAGAATGTTTAAATCATCAATCCAAGCCGTAAATCAACAAGTGTCCGATTTTTATTCCCAAATCTTTAATGGTCCTTTTAATAATGCTGTAAGATTTAGTCTCTCTCGTAGCGTTGTCTTTGATCAGATCAGATTCGCAGTACGTTTACATCTAATATTCAACATCTCTGGGCCGTGTACTTTGTTTCTGGCAAGATGTCATGGTTTTGCACTGTGGTTTTAATTGAATCCCTGATCCTATTTCAAAGAAATCCCCTTGTGGAACAGGATATTGCAGAGAAAATTGGATCTTTATCTTTGTTTTGGTGAGGTGAGAAGAATTCATTTATAGGGCCTCATTGAGTTGACAGAGCCAAAACATTTCCTTTGACCTGTGTGGAGAAAAGGAGCGGAGATTGAAGACCCAGTTTTTTCCAGTACTTCTGAAACTTGTTACTTGGTCTGCCAGCATTTTACTTAGCTGGGCTTTTTCATCAAGCCAAAGTGCTTTCTTGGACCAAAAAGTCAGTATTTGACACATAATGGATCTTTTACTTCCAAACTGACAAGCCTGTCCGGTGGGAATCTACACAAGTGCATACTGTATCCTACAGCTAGTGTCACTTCAGGTAGAGCAGCCCATCACCTCTGCAGGTTCTCTCATATAAAAAGGCAAACTCTTGAGCTTTGAGGAATTAGGACTTATAGCTGTCAAAGAAGTTGGAGTTGAGGGAAAAGTGACAAGACACCTTTGAAGAAGCCTACCTATCTAGCTTTTTGACTGAAATAGCAAAGGGAAAGTGGAAATGAAGGCAGGCGACAGGAGATGCTGGCAGACTGCACTGCAGGAAGCCTCAATAGGGAAGGATCTAAGGCTTTCTGCCATCTTTTCAGGTAACATGATACCACTAGACTTCATTCTCATTATCCCATAGGCTCAGAGCACTTTCACTCTAAAGGAAGCAATCTAATGTGAAGCCAACATTCTCGATGGTCCATTACTGGAAGCTTTTAACTAACAGTGTATAAGTGTATGCAAAAACAAAATATGACTGAAATATGTTTCATCTTTGCATTGTCACATGGGAATGCTGGCTGCTGCTATGGACTCCCAAATGCATTTATTGTGGATGAAGGAGGCTTTGTTCATTCTAAATCAGTGATGACGTTTTGATCTAGTTTACAAGCTATCTTACCTTGTATAGTGCAAACGAACAGCTCTCAAAGACGTGACTTTGGTTCATTTAACCAGTGCTGCTGGGATTGCTGTCCACCGTCAGGTAAACAGAGCAACAGCTTAATCCGTTTCTGATATGATTTCGAGCAGATGACGGCTAACACTCTCAGTCAGCCAGAGATGAGGTTATGTTTTTGGAAAAGCAGCTAGAGGTATCTGCCAACCTTGTTCTACAACAGGATTGAGATTCCTTATGAATAATTTGCTGTCTTGACAGAGATGACAAGCAGACAACACTTGTAGCTGCATTTATAAGCTTGAAAACATGCATAGTTTAAAGACATTTCGCCTTCTACTGTTTAATTTATAATATTTATCATTTGTTTACATTTTGTTATTAATACTGATCCCTCATTTCAAATTCTAGAAATGAATTTATGTTTTGACTTGTGTATTAATCTAGCTTATACTTTTAACTTGGCATTGTTTACTGCAAAACTGTTGCCTCATGACAAATTGCTTGTGATGTTCCTCATTTGTAAGTCGCTTTAGATAAAAGCATCTTCTATATAAATAAATCAAAATATGCTTTATTAATATTGGTATTACTGTTTGCCAAGGCACAATGCTTTAGGGATTTAAACTAGCTTCGTTCCTTCATTTATTACATTTCAGAGTGTAATTGCACTGTTTTGGACTTGAATTATAGCTTAAAATGCAGTATGAGTTGTACTGTTTCTCTTTAAGTGATCATAATGTGTGTCCAGGAAAGAAAAAACATGCCAAAAAAATGTGAGTGAAGTTTACTCGCAGGGTTTATGCAAGCTGACCTCAAAAACTCAAAACTTTATTTAAATCCGGGTCATGGCACCAAGTCACCTCTCAAGTTCACTAAAGGTGGGATTTGAACACCACGTAGCACTTGGATGTTAAGACCACAGCTTCTAGTAGTGCACTCTAGAGAATAGGGAAGGTATGTTTTGCACTATTGCTGGTAGTCAGATGCCATCAGATTTGTTTTTAGTTTTTTTTGGCCAATTTTGGAGCAATCATGCTCAACCCAGGCTCATTCTAAAAAAACGTACTGCTATATACATTTCAGGAGAGCCCCAAATACGTCCCAGGAGCTACCTTTTTTTTTCAGTTTTTGTTTTCGTGAATCCAAAAGAAGCCACTGTGTGTGCTTTTTCAGATCTCAAATTTCTCTGGCCAGTGCCATTTGCACCTGCTGTTCTATCCACCAGAAGCCGCTGTTGACTGACTGACTGACCAATCAACTGACCCACTCTCCTACCTCCCTCCCTAAACCGAACCTATAATGTTTCAAAAGCACCAATTGACTGACCTCAACGTACAATGCAAGCTGATGTCATGAGTCGGCTTTTCTTGTACTAGTTGTTTGCCATCAATTAGGCATGTCCTTACCATTATGCTGAGTTCACAGTGCATGATTTTTAAAATCACTATTGTTTTCTTACTGGATGACTATATGGGCTGGTATTCAGTTGCTGCTGTATTCACACTGCATAGTGGATCAGTGACAGGAGGTAACACACTGCATGACTTCACTAGAAACAATCATCAACAACCCTGTCTGGCACAGAAATGCACACAAGAATTGATTAGGAAATTACACAAGACCCTGTGCATGACTGGAAATGGTACAAAAATCTATTTTAACAATTTGCCATTCAAATGGTCTGCGCGCTGATTAGCAGTGAAAGGACAAAAAAGAAAAAAAAAGATTATGGAGGAGGAAATGGTTGCAAAGAACAAGGGTTGTGCGTTTTGCAATGAGAGTTGGTGGTCAAAAGATAGTTTTGCGTTGTGCTGCTGCAGCTGACCAACAGAGTCAATCAGTGCTTTTAAAAACACTATTGGTTGGGTTTAGGGAAGAAGGAGGGTGGGTCAGTCAATCGGTCAGTCAGTCAACAGCAACCTCTGGTGAATTTACCAGAGAACAGCAGGCACGAATGGCACTCGCAAGACAAATTTGAGATCTCAAAAAGCTCACAAAGCAGCTTTTTAGGAAAGAAGGTTGGCGCTGGTAAATCTGTGCTTTTTAAAACACTACTGGTTGGGTTTAGGGAAGAGGGAACGTGGGGGGATCAATCAGTTAGTCAGACAGTAAATCAGTCAGTTGACAGTGACCTCTGGTGGATTTACGTGAGAACAGCAGGTGCGAATGTAACTCGTGAGAGAAATTTGAGATCTAAAAGAGCGTACACAGCGGCCTCTGGTGAATTCGCGAAAACAAAAACTGCAAAAAAGACGTAGCTCCATTTTTTATTTTTTTTTCTCTCCAGAAATGTAAATAGGGGTAAATAGGGGTCCATAATTGGGTTAAGCCTGGGTTGTTGTTTTTGTTTGATGTTACTGTAAAGGTTATTTATTCTAAGATTGCTTTCTAGAACTCCTCCCTAAATTCTCCACTGCCCTGTCTCTTGTTTTCTCATTGGCTGTGTGTTTTTCAGTCAGAACTCATTATGATTTCCAGACAGGTCCAGATATTTTGCATGGTAAATATGTTGTGGGAACCTGAAACACGTTGACAGTTCTCTCAGATCATTCATTCCTTTTCTTTACGGCTTAGTTCCTTTATTAAACTGGGGTCACCACAGCGGAATGAACAGCCAACTTTTCCAGCATATGTTTTACGCAGCAGATACCCTTCCAGCTGCAACCCATCACTGGGAAACATCCATACACACTCATTCACACACATACCCTACGGACAATTTAGCTTACCCAATTCACCTGTACCACATATTTTTGCACTTTAGGCAAAAACCCATGCGAACACAGGGAGAACATGCAAACTCCACACAGAAATGCCAACGGGCCCAGCCGAGGCTCAAACCAGTGACCTTCTTGTTTTGAGGTGACCTGACCTTCCCACTTTGCCACCGTGACGCCCTCTCTCAGATTATGTCTTTCATATTTTACATTGTGTGATTGTCGTTCACATGAACAAGCATCAATTTGCCTCTGATTTTAGACATTTGTCAGCGATTTCACAAAACCTGTCACTGACCTAAAATCAGATCTAAAATTGTGCAGTGTGAACTCCTCATCAGTGCCTTGCATTAAAGAGGAATAAACACAACTCAAGTTTTCTTCTGAAAATGTTATTAGCTTTTTACCTTTTTTTTATTTTGAAAAATAGATTTTTAGAACTCAAGCTAAGAGAAAATAAGAGAGAAGCAGCATGGAAAATGTTTTTTGTAAAAAAGGGCAAAAAGGACACAAGCTTTGTAATACATCATTTAAGCTCAGAAAGTCTCTGAACATAACAAACAAAAGGCAATCAAACTCTGTGGGCTACAAGAGTGTCTAAAAGCCGGTCCAGCACAGTGTAATTCCTAGCCGGAAGAAACAAAAAAGAAACAAGCAACAAAACTGCCCATCTGGGAATGTTAGCAGACTGATAGATGCGTGTACCATTGCTTAATTGTGTTCCTGTTAGGAGAAGCCCAGATGTGCATTTGAGAAGTAGTCAAAGGTTTGATGAGAGTGGCTAGGTGCCAGAGGAGTTGATTTCCAGCACAGCACAGAGAACCAATCCAATTAGGGTGAAATTAGAAAGAAGATATGTTGAGTTCCAATCTTCCCCTGTGTGTTTCTCTGCAGTAAAAGTGCAAGAAAGATCAGCTTCCTCACTGGGTTTAACTTCTAACTAATCTTGTCTCATTTGAAACTTAGATGCAGTAGATATTTTAGTTTTGGGGAAGCTTGCAGAGGATGAAATATAACCTGACTGTGAGCCCTGTCAATCATGTGGAAGTGCATGAACCCACACCTAAGGCAGCATCAGAACGCCATATTCCTGACCTTGACGCAGTGAGTGGCAGTCAATTTTGTCGGCAGCTGTCACTGTATGGCACTACGTTCCCGTTCCTAACCTGTGAGGTAATGGGGAGAACAGAGATGATTGTTGGCTAGAACTGAGTTAGAGACAGAAGAGCATTTTTGGCTGAGGGTTTGGTTTTAATCCCTCAGGGCTTCATTCAGAATCATTAAAGCCTGAATTTGGATAAAGCCGTTTCTATATATTTCCTACAGGTGGATGCCAGAGAAGAAAAACAACAGACCTCTATCCATTTGCCCATCTGTGCTTTAGTGACCTCCATGTGGTCAAGCTGACTCTGCCAGACAGTTGAAAAAAGGCTGCACACACCTGTTAAGGGCTCACTGCTGTTTTTGCCAAATATAGGTAATTCAGTTCAGTGTCTGCAAATTTTAAGCGACAGCAAAACCTCAAAATAACACATTATGTGCTGTGAATCAACCTTTATGTCCTCTTTAAGCTTCTGTGGATTGCAAAATGGGATGTTTGGCACAAAATCCAGGCTGGTCATTTTCTAAAATAAAACTGACTGCCATCTTGGTGCATCCCAATGCATATTTAGATGGAATCTTTTGTAAAAAGATTTGTAATGTTTAACGGAGTGCTGTTGCGTAACATTTTTTTATTATTATTATTAGGATGTATATATTATATAGGATGTATTTATTTGTGTTTCATTAACATGTGTTTTTTCTAATGTATTCCTTACAATTAATAAGAAATGACCCTGAGATATTGTTTTGTATTCATAACCATCATGATCGGTTGTCCTTTTCCTAATTACTTTTTAATATTCATGTGTAAGCATAGGCATAAAATGTGTTTTTCTTTATTATAATGACAAGGTCAATATATTGTGTTATTAATGAGACCTGATTATAAATTGTAATCGGCAGTCACTATAACTGCATTTTGATGTGTGCACTCTCACTCTCAATGTTGTACCAAAGAAGGTACAAACTCTTGTCACTGGAGCAGTACTTTTTTATGGGATTTTATTGTACCTTAAGACAAAGAAACAAATTTGTACCATTGCAGTTTGTACCTTTAAGGACATGATTTGTACCATGGGAAATCAAAATGTACCTTTGGTTTTTAAAACTTGCAGATACAATATTGTACCTTCATCAAAGGTAGATGTCTAATCTATAAAGGTACCACCATAGTGACAAGACACTTTGTACCTTAACAGTGTTTCAACACTTTTGAGTAAAATTGTGATCAGTTTGCTATTACTTTTTCATTATAATCTTTTGTAAGAATTCAAATTTTTGAAGAATTGTAAAAACTGTTATTTTTGTATAATAATAGTAATATATGCTAACAAATATCAATATAATGCCCATTAAACATGTATTTATACTTGCCCTGTTTTTAATTCAAGTGAGATTTTAATGATGTGACCACTCAACTAATAAATGTTGCCTGTGAGCTTATGTTCGTTTGTGTTTCAATCTTTTCTTTTTGTTTGTTCATTTTAGGTTGTGCTGGACAGTGCAAGTTTTGAACCTCCATAATAATCTTGGTGAGAAAGGTGAGAAAATAACAGTTCTGTATTTTATAATATTGAAAATGATGTTAAAACGCACCGATACACACACATAGGCAATATCACATATACACTGGGCTTATAAATGTGTCTTTACATGTCACTACATTTGTAATTATTCTGTAAATGCATTTATACTCTGAACAGCACTGGCAGTGTGTAAAGACACAAATGCAAGGTACACAATACACTATACAGAGTATAAATCTGGGTCAGAAAAAGCCTAAAGATTCATTTCTGGGAGAACTGTTTCTTGAAAAATAAATGTAAACGTAAAAAACCCACAGAGTTGCTATTCATGTGCCATTAATGTATATTGTAGCGAGTCATTCTAAAAACACACATTATCTGAAATCTGTGCTCCAGTCTCGCAGGACCCATTTTCCTGGAATTTAACTTGCATCTACAGTGACCACAGCATATTTTCTCAAAGCTTTTCAGTGATTCTTGTGTATAATCACTTATAGGATGTCGTACTTGTTGCTAGCATTGGAATTCCAGTTGCAAATGTCATGTTGGAAATGGACCAACTAATGGAGCAGGATTATACACAATCCACACCGCAATATCTCTTTAGTTTGTGTGGGTTTGTGGAGCATCACAGGGCTTTATTATACACATGCTGAATGTCAGTATTTTAACACCGAATGCCCACATGAATTCAGAGAATATCCCCATTTCACACACACGCACTGTTCATTTTTCATGTCATAGAAGAGAGAGCAAGGGTTTACAGTGCGAAGGGAAAGAAAATGAGTGAGAATCCGCTGCCATGGCGACTGGCCCAGCAGTATCTAATAGCAACGGGTTGCTAGGTAGCCGCTGCAGTTTCGGGAGGCTGAGTAGAATAGAGCATAATGCATGTGCTCATGGAAGAAAAAATTACATGGGAGGATGTAGAGGGGTTGACATATGACCACAGAGTCACTCACTCACCAACTGACCCGTCGTTTCCTTTCATTTGATTGGCAGTTCTAATGTATAGTGTGTGATTATTGAAAGGAAGAAACTTTTTAAAGAAGAAGGTTTGTTTAAGGACTGGAGCTTTGATGCTGAAGTGCAACCCACACATACACAAAGTATTGTTTGTTTACCAAATGTTAACACCTTTATTCTGTGATAGCTACAGCTTGAATTGATCTCAAATGGGAGAGTGGGCAAAGGAGAGGCAGCAAGGATTTATCGGTTGTATACACTTGTGTTATCATTCTAAATTTAATCTCATTTGGTTCACTTGCAAGGTATTATTAAACTACAGTTTGCAAGTGTAACAAGCAATGAGCTGTAATTAAATCCACAGAGCTGAGGACCTAAAGAATCGTTTTGTACCTGATGTCAACCCAGCTTACTTTGCTTTCTCTGACACCATAACTGATTCGTTTGACAGCGATTGAATGCGAGGAATGGGAATGCCTAATTAATGCAGACAAATTGATTAGTAACACGTGAAAGGGGGATGTATGAGGCAATTAAATAGTTGTGTTACCTGAACAGAATGGACATGTTGTGTATTAAGTGAATGGTGGTTTCGTTTGACATGTCTGGTTGAAGCAAAGGTATATGTTTTAGGAATGTGTTTGTTGTGTTTTGGACAGTATATTTAATTGTATTTGATGCGTAACTCTCTAAAGTACACAGTTCTTCTGATTGGTCAGTTGTGGAATTTGGTGATAGTGATAGTGTATACCACTTGTCAAAGTTACAACATATATATGCTGCACAAAACAAATAAGTAACTTTTTCACTGTGTGTTACAGTTCGGCATAGTTTGGCTCGCTTTAATTCGAATTTTGCTTAGTTTGGATTGCATTTCCACTGCGGTTTAAGACAAGTTAATGTTGCTGTGACTTCCTGAAAATATTTTTTATTCTGGGTCATCCCGTCCTGCTCTCTGACCTTTTATACTGACCACAGTGCTGCTAGTTAAGCTTTCCCACACTGTGGTATTAAAAAAAAAATACTGTTTCTGTATTAAAGTTACTGTAGCTGATTACTTAAATCAACCCAGGCTCATTCTGAAAACGTACAGCTATAGAGCATTTTGATTGATGTAAACAATAACAATAGTCCTAACATATATCATGTTATACATATTTAATTTCTGTAGCTTCTGAAAATCCCAAAAAATCTACATATTGATAAATATGGTTATGATCACTGTTATAATTCTAAGTTATGATTGAATGTCATAATTATGCAATAGTTTGACAACATTAGTTTGAAAATGTTCATGGGCCAATGACATCACTACATTGAAATAGTCTATATACATTGCTAGAGAATGCCAAATACATCCCAGGTAAGTTTTTTGCCATTTTTGTTTTCGCAAATCCACCAGAGGCCGCTATGTACACTTTTTGAGATCTCAAATTTCTCTTGCAAGGCCGCTGTCGAATGACAGAATGACTGACTGACTGACTGATTGATCGATCGACTGACCCACCCTCCGCCCTCCCTAAACCCAACCAATAGTGTTTTCAAAAGCACAGACTGACCCACCCACCACCTTCCCCAAACCCAACCGCAGTGTTTTAAAAAGCAATCCAGAAAAGAAAAGCCTTCGCCTGATTTTTTACCACGTTTTCAGATTTTATTACATTCTCACACTATTATTTACTTGTTTACTTTATTTTTTGGCTTCTGTTTTTGTCTTATTCGCTTTCTGGAACCGTTCCTCACTGGACTCGAACCTCATCATTGTGGTCAGCTCCTCTCTGCATCTCAAGTCCTCTGACGTACATGGTGAGCTTCTGGACAAACTGGTAACAGCGGGAAAGTCGTACATACAGAGGTAATCTGTCAGCTGGTATGCATGAAAAGGAACAGCGTCATACCGCCCTGTAACATCCGTTTTAAAGACGAAATGCAGCAATTCGTACTTCTGGCTACATAATTCACAATCTTCAGAAATGTATATAGGGCTACGTTTACAGAATGAGCCTATGTTGATTTAAGTATAGCAGGTTTGGTGTCTCATGATGCAAAACTAATGACACTTGTAGCGGTGCTTGTGATAACGAGTCTTTTGGACCAATTGAAGATGAGCTAATAAATGAGGCACTGAGCGATTCAACCTGAAGAGGCAATACAAAGAAGAAGTGCTACTTATGCAAAGGAACTGTTGCTGCTCATAAAAATAAGATTATTTATATAATAAGATTATAATAAGAAATACAATTAAAAGAGGGTGGCACAGTGGCTCAGTGGTTAGCATTGTTAATTCCAGTTTCTCTGGTTTCCCCCACAGTTCGAAGAAATGCTCTTTAAGTGAATTGGATTAACTAAATTGTCCACAGTGTATGAGTGTGTGTGAATGTTTATGGGTGTTTCCCAGTACTGGGTTGCAGCTCAAACGGCATCTGCTGCATAGAACATGCGTGAACAGTTGGCAGTTCATTCTGCTGTGGCGACCCATCAAAAATAGGGACTAAGCTGGGGGAAAATGAATGAATGAATGAATGAACAATTATAAAAAATAAGAAAACATCACCAGGTGGTAGGTATAGTATATTGAGAAATTATTTTCTGTGGGTTCCCATGAGATTTTTTCTTTGGGATTTTACAACTGAGTATTTTCTATTTATGAGAAGAAAAAAAAATAACATTGTGGGAAATATAACTTGATACTTTTTTTTTTTTTGCTCTGAAACATACAGTAAATAAGACACACCTATACCAAGCATACTGTATGATTTTACAGTTATGTGTTTTATACTGTAAATAAAACATTTTGTGTAGTTTTTGTTGCAGAACAAACTTCAAGGGTATGTTTACCACATATGCTGGTTTTCTCATAAATTGAAAACCCGCATTAAAATAACCCCTAGCAAAATCTAGAGGGAGCCCAAGGCAAAATGTTTTTCTGGGTTATGACATCATTTCTGCATCACTCTATAGATCCCATTTTATTATATTTAATTATATCAGTGATTGTGTCTAACTGGCGATGACACAAAAAAGTGCTTATGTTAAATATTAGGTTACATTTGCGAAATTTTAACAGGTGTAAACGGTCCATTTTAGCAGTGTTAGTCAGCATAGCAATAAAAGAATTACAGCTCATACAGAAGTCACTTTCGAACCAAGCAGCTTTCTCACCTCTATTTCTGTGACTCTTCATGACTGTTGCATTTGCTCATTGGTTTGTTGGACTGTGGGTGCTTTTATGAGCGAGGTGAGCTGTCTGCTCAAAATGTGCTGTTAAAGCCAGATTTTGATAGCCAAAAATTGCAGGCATATAATAAATCAAGTGAAAAAAAAGTTGGGATTGTCATGTCTTCTCAAGCAATGCTAGGTAATTTTGAAAGTCAGCTACACTGTAAAAAAAAGTTGACTCAACTTAACATTTTAAGGCAACAAACTTCAGGACATTTTTTGTGTTTACTCAACGTAAATCAGGTCAAGTGCAGTAATTGGGTAGAAAGAATTTTTTTTAAGTTGAGTGCACTTTTTTACAGTGTAGAAATATATCTTCAGACATATTTGAAGTGGACAGTAATGAGTTCTGAGAATTTGTTATTGTTCTATTTGTTTTCTATTTGTTTGGCAAATCTTTTGTGTCTGCTATACAATACATGTGTATGCATGTGAAAAGACACTGCCATCTAATTCCAGGCAACAGATTCACTTTTTTTAAATTGACTTGAAAATTGACTTTTTAAAGGGCACCTATGATGAAAATCTTTTTTTGTAAGCTGTTTGGACAGAATTGTGTGTAGGTATAGTGTGTCCACAGTCATATTGGAGTGATAGTGGCACAAGAAGTCTCTTTTTTTCTTCCCATTTTAAGGCCCACCGCATTGTGACATAGAAGTGCGGATTTCCCGCCCACCGACTTGATTAACAGCCGCATAGTCTCCCTAGAAATGCGTATAATCATATAAACAAGAAAGGATGTGAGCAAAGCAACTGGGATTCAAAGATCTGTTGAGCTTGCTGTGATCATCAATCATCACCAAATGTGACCAAGAATGAGTTTTACAAGTTTCAAATGTTTTTAAAACAGCGCATGTTTGTAACGAATTACAGCAATTTTACGATCTTCATCACCACAGCTGCATGTCAGTACAATTATAAAAGAAGACACTTCAATCCTGGTTTGTGGACGTTAAATAAATTTTTTTTTTACATTAACGTAACACATATCCATGCAGCAGTGGATATTAACGTGTATCCTGTCACATTTGCCATGCTAAAACAGCACAAAGTTCAATGCGTGTTCGATGTGTATGTTCGTGAACTTTGTAATGACATTGTGTGTGTGTCATTGTTGCAGAAAGGCTTGAATTAACTCCACAACAAATACATCAAATAATCTTTGGGAACATTCTTACTGTAGTATTTCTCACAAATGTTACGTGAAATCTGTTTCCTTCATGTCTGTCACTGTGCTGTTTATCTGATGCAGCCGAGGCGGAGACTGACGATCTAATTCTTACACATTTGTACAAATTGCTAATCCTCCAATGATAGTTGCGTTTAGGAGTAGGGTTGTGAAGCATGCTTAGTTCTGATATTTTCATACTTTTTCAACAAATACATAAATAAGTTACATTTTATTGTGACATCAAGCTGGCCAAACCCACCCCCCTGAATGACTTCCCATAGAAAGGACTGTATTTTGGCT
>CAIGQZ010032461.1:5770853-5781828 GCA_903798205.1 Danio tinwini | reverse complement strand
AAGATGCAATTGTATTAATTTATTTATTGTTAGTTGTTTTAAGTATTTGTATTAGATTTTATGCTATTACAGTCTCTTAAATTTTCTTCAAAATTACAAATAAAAAATGTTCACACTCAAAACATTTTCCTAAGCAACTCATTTTATTTATTTCAAGTTATTTCAACCTGTTCTCACAAGAAAACGTAAGTATTTTATGTTTTGTCAGTTTAGTGGTTAATTTGTACTAATGAAGTCATACGAAAAAGTCAGATTTTTAAAAAGGAGGCGTGGCACCCGTCCCCACCCCTAAACCCAACCATCATTGGGTGATTAGCAAATTGTACTAAATTGTACGAATTAGATCATACGAATTCATACGAACTAGCCACTTAACCAAAAAGTTACAAATTTGTTGCATTGGTTATATATAGTAATAAGATTGTGTAACATCATTGCATTTAACTAGTTATTCCCCAACCATGGAACCTTAAAATAATCTTCTCCAATAATGTACAGTATATACACTTACCAGACACTTTATTAGGCACATCTTACTAGTACCGGGTTGGACCCCCTTTTGTCTTCAGAACTGCCTTAATCCTTTGTGGCATAGATTTAACAAGGTACAGGAAATATTCCTCACAGATTTTGCTCCATATTGACATGATAGCATCATGCACTTGCTGCAGATTTGTCCACCACATCCCAAAGGTGCTCTACTGGATTGAAATCTGGTGACTGTGGAGATCATTTAAGTACAGTGCACTCATTGTCATGTTCAAGAAACCAGTTAGAGATGATTTGTGTTTTATGACATGGCCCGTTATCTTTCTTGAAGTAGCCATCAGAAGATGGGTACACTGTGGTGATAGGATGGACATGGTCAGCAACAATACTCAAGTAGGCTGTGGCATTGACACGATGCCTTAGTTTCCTGTTCTTAGCTGACAGGAGTGGCACCTGGTGTAGCCTTCTGCTCCTGTAGCCCAACCGCCTCAAGGTTTGACATGTTGTGCATTCAGAGATGCTCTTCTGCATACCTCAGTTGTAACAAGTGATTTTTGAGTTACTGTTGCCTTTCTGTCAGCTCGAATCAGTCTGACCATTCTCCTCTGAACTTTGCCATCAACAAGGCATTTGCACCCACAGAACTGCCGCTTACTGGATATTTTCTCTTTTTCGGACCATTCTCTGTAAACCCTAGAGAGTGTTGTGCATGAAAATCCCAGTAGATTAGCAGTTTCTGAAATACAGCAGCCGTCTGACACCAACAACTATGCTACGTTCAAAGCCACTTAAATCATCTTTCTGATGCTCAGCTTCAACTGCAGCAGATCGTCTTGACCATGTCTACATGCCTAAATGCATTAAGTTGCTGCCATGTGATTGGCTGATTAAAATTTTGCATTAACAATCAGTTGGACAGTTGTACCTATAATAGTGTCCAGTGAGTGTATAGTAGGTTGATTAAATGGTTTTAAAACACTTTACAAAAAGGTTTTCATAGTTAATTTTAGTCAATGCATGTACTAACACAAACAAACAATGAACAATACATTCCTTACAGTATGTATTAATTTTTGTTAATGTTAGTTAATAGTAATAAAGTTGTTGGTAAAATTGTTAGTTCATGCTAACCCACAGTGCGTTAATTAATGTTAAGCAAGGATTTGGATTTTAATATAGCATTAATCAATGTTAAACTATGATTAATAAATGCTGTATTGTTCAGTATTAGGTCATGTTTGTAAATACATTAACTAATGAAATCTTATGGTAAAGTGTGACCGATTAAATAGTAAAACAAACCTTAATCTCTCCCTATCACTGACATCTTATTTGTTTGAGGATGTTGTTCCAGGATCAACAAGGATATACAGCTGATAAACATGCCGTTCTCTGCAAAATCACAGTCACACTTGTTCATCTCTAGTGCTTTGCCGTGAAATAAGACATGTCAGAAATACATGTTGCAGCACAGCATTGGTTAGCAAATTTGAATCACTTTGTACTCTGAATGACAGCTCCCCCTGGGCATTATAATTGGTATTGCATGCCCAAAATACCACCTTTTTTTTCAAAGTAGACATCTGTTTAAGCTTATTACACTGTTCTTGGGAGCTCTGCTCAGTGTCCGGGGAATTCACTTTGTTACATCTCCAGATTTGACTTGGGACTTTGGCATTATTACAAATAAAAATGAGTTATTTTCCTCAAAAAAGAGCAATAAGAACTGACTAAATACATTTTTTAGATACCTAAGATGACCCTATAAAGGTACTATCTTTCATGCACCAACTTAGGCATTTTAAAATGTGCTTTGTCTGTTCTTTTATAACAAATGATAATAGTGTAAGCGATAATTCAATTATTATTTACTCACCCTTATGTTGTTCCAAACTTTGGTGACTCTATTTCTTTTTTAAATGAAACAGAATAATGTTAACTTTGAAAGCCTATGTTGGTGTTTACTTCCAAAGCAATCATTGCTTCATAAAAAGGCACAAAAGCATAATAAATCTAGTCTATAGCTGCATCCCAAACAGTACACTATACACTATGCATTTATGCACTATGTACAGTACTTATGCACTTACACACTCAACAGCATAGTATATGTATGTAGTGTCATCCCAAATCGTTGTTTTTTACTAATCGGAAATGCAAAGAATTCCCAGATGGCATTTGACGGTTGAGAAATTAGTGAAATATATGACCAAACTACCAAATAATACCTGCCATGAGTATAACCACATTCACCATCAGAAGAATCGGAAGACACTGCAAAATGGCGTAGAATAGTGCAAAAGTATGCAATTTAGGATTCACCTTATATAATCTAAATAAGGCATGAGAGACTTTTAAGTCTCCTGCGGCTGTATATGCATTAGTTCAGTGCGCCAGATACTTTTTTTCACAGTTTTAGCTTTATTTCCATGTAAATGCAGACATTTCTTGACAAACACTGCATTTGGACACACATTTTTAGAATATGGCAAAAAAAAAAAAACTTGCCGTGCGGACATAGCCTTAACTAATGCTGGAAAGTAATTAACTAAGCTTTTCATAGACTTTATAATTAAACTGGCATCTGTTTGATTTGAAATTGTAATCCTCAATCAAGAGTGACCCCACATTATTTTTTTGTTTCTCAAACTTAAACGTAACTATTTTAGAAGCTATACAAATTCAGTCATACGAAAATGTACAAATTTAAAAGGTGGTGTGGCACCAAACACCCCTAAACGCAATTGTCATTTGGAGATAAGCAAATCATACTACATGAAATGGTATAATTCATACGAATTAGCCTCTGAATCAAAAGGTCACAAATTGGTGTGAGATATTGTTGGATAGTCACTTATTGATCCTGAGGAGAACTACTTCAGCAAAACTAAGAGATTTCAATCAACTGGTGGTCAATCCATGTATGAAAATGAGGCCAGTGGCAATTATTAACACTGTGTCTTAACTACATAAGATAAAATGTATCTTTTACATTTTTGTCATTAACACTGTATCTTAATTACATGTGATAAAAGGTATCTTTTCCATATTAATAGGAGTTTTTGTAGGGCTGGCCGATTAATGGAAAAGTCGACATTCAGAACCTATAATCGACCAAAATTTTCCAGGTCAATTTTTCAATTACTTTCCCTACCTTGTGTGGTCACTTGACCCTGCTCTGTTAAGGCTGATTTATTCTTCTGCGGCCACTTTGCAGCCACATCTGATCTCTGGTTAAATAGGACAATGGACCCATTTTTGAGCCTTACTTTACACTACATTGATGATGATTGGAAGCTGCACCAGGGATGCCTTGAGACTGCATATCTTTCATTACATTAATGTTCTTATTTACATTAAAATATGTGTATACAGAAGATGCAAGAAATGCACTGTTTAAGATATTATTTACAGGATATACAAGAGTTATTTGATTTAGAAGAGATGCAGATTATTTTCTACTTTTAATATGAAAAACACTGAAAATAATGTATTTTGTAAAAACAATTTGTTTTAGGCAATGTGTGTTTTAATTTCAGTTGTTCAACGTTGATGTTCAATAAATAATCATAGATAGTAGATAGTGTTTGTTTTCTTCAATTATTTTAAAATCAAGTAATGCACCCTTCATTCAGAAATCTTTCACTTGTAATATGCGAGCATATTTACTGTACAAAACCTGTCAGTGAACTATGAGGGCAAAAAAATAAACTATTCATTCATTCATTCATTTTCTTTTCGGTCCCTTTATTAATCTGGGGTCGCCACAGCGGAATGAACCGCCAACTTATCCAGCATTTTTTTCACGCAGCGGATGCCCTTCCAGCCACAAACAATCTCTGGGAAACATCCATGCACACACATTTACACTTCTACACTACAGACAATTTGGCCTGGCCAATTTACCTGTAACGCATGTCTTTGGACTGTGGAGTAAACCGGTGCACCCAGAGGAAACCCACGCGAACGCAGAGAGAACATGCAAACTCCACACAGAAACGACAACTGACCCAGCCGAGGCTCGAACCAGTGACCTTCTTGCTGTGAGGCGACAGCACTACCTACTGCACCACTGCGTCTCCCCAAAATAAACTAAATAAATAACAAAATCGTTCATTAATCATAATTGAGATTTTGATTTTATGCCAAATCGCCCAGCCCGAAGTTTTTGTCCTGACTATCTGCAGCTGAACAACAGCATGATCATTGATCACCTCAAATACAAATTATGTGCTTTTTTCAGTTATAAATGTTACCACTGTGAGATTAAAAAAACATTTTATGTGACATTTATATCTATTAAATAAAGCAAAATTTCCTTACAATGTCAAAGAAGACAAAACTGACTTCCTGATAAACTAATGCCAAATATCAAGAAGGAAAATATCTTGGCATCCTGGAATATGAGCTTGGGATATCTTCCAGGCACAGCATGTTTGTTAAAAAAATGCTACACACTGCTTCAGTTAAAGGGTTAAAAGAACTGATGCCAAGAAAAAAACAAGCAAGAAACATGTTTACCATGCACCGCAATGAAGATGCATTGGATGCAACAGTAAACTTGAAAGTATTTGCTTGCTTAAATTTAAACAGGCTAAAACTTTCTGAAAGAAGTATTTCAGAAACTTTTTTCATTACTATAAATGTTGAGAACAGTTGAGCTAGGTTTTTCTGTCATATCATTTTAACTCTGACTTATTATTAAGTTAGTAAGAAAATACCATAAAAGATTGTATCTTACTGACTTAGAGATGTTAAAATAAATACATTATTTTTCTTAATACTCCAATTGTATTTACTTTTATTTTCATCTAAGCTATAATATAGGTTTTAATTATGATACTAATGTTTGCAGTCGATTAAGTGGCCAGAACAAACAGCTTTGTTTATCCAGATACACTCATGTATAATGTATAACACAAAAGCCATCATCCTTTAATCTCGCTTTGGCTGGCCTTCATAAGAGAAATGTTTCCAGAAATCAAATCCGATGTCACCCTTGCCTGTACCTGTCATTTGCTGTATAAATAAGATTTGTGCTTAAATATAAGGCTGTGTAGTTGCTATCAGTCCCGTGGGCCACATAATGTAAGCGTTGTGTTTTGGTATATGAATGCAGCATCAGTGCAAATTCCTTTCAGTGACGTTTGTGCTTTTTTCTGTTAGCATATAATCAGGCAGATACACACAGGCAGATGAATTATTCAGTATGTCAAATGAATTCCATTTCCATCACCTTTGAAGTGAGGGGTATGTGTTTTTGCCCGCTAAATAAAGCATTATTTGGGTTTTATTTTTATTTTCTAACATCAAAACACATGTCAGAATAGCTCCGATTTATTCCTAAGTGAAATGAAAATAGGAAGGTGGATTTAACATAAGCTAAAACTCCAAAAAACGAGGCCAACCTTCCTCTTTAATAATAAAACAAATAATAATTCACTCTCATTTTTCTAAACTGTGCCACATGCCCACACAGTAAAAAAAATCTAAATCAAAAGCTATACAATATTATATATGTGCATATACATTGCATTAGTTAGTACTGAAGCCAAATCTGAAGCTTATCTAACAAAATAACTTACAAAAACAGTCCAAAACACCCAAATTGATATGTTCATTCATTCATTAATTTTCTTTTAAGCTTAGTTCCTTTATTAATCTGGGGTTGCCACAGCGGAATGAATCGCCAACTTATCCAGCACATGTTTTACGCAACGGATGCCCTTCCAGCTGCAACTCATGAATGAAAAACATCCACAGATACTCATTCACACACATACACTACAGACAATTTAGCCTACCCAATTCACCTATACCACATGTTTTTGGACTTGTGGGGGAAACCGGAGCACCCGGAGGAAACCCACGCGAACACAGGGAGAACATGCAAACTTCACACAGAAATGCAAATTTATGTTATAGAAAAATAGTAAATACAGAGAAGCAAAAAGAAATTGAAAAATGTACTTGAAATTTTGTAGGTTGTAATTTGTTTTCCAATACTTTGCTTGAATTTAATTGTATTATCTTTCAATTTCTAAATTTGTTTGGTGACTAAAATATTATTTTAATAAATATATCTGTTTAATAAATCTGTTTTGTTTAAATGCACCAAAATACATTGCCTATATTCACTGAGAAATGGAGAAAAATATTCATTTTCAAAATGGGTTGTACTCAATTATGCTGAGCACTGTATGTTTTTAGGTCATTGTAACCTCTTAAACTAAGTACTGTATATCATGTTCTCGCTTAATATTATAAGTAGGGCCAGACAGAATCTGCGGACATTTTTTGCTATTTCTGTAAAAAATTTGTATATACGTTTTTAACTTTTATTTAATATTTACAATGCAAATCCAATTAGATCCACTTACTTGGAAAACAAAGCAAGTCTCTCATATATTATATCTACAAAAAGAGAGAAAATATTACTTTACAAACTGCATTGTAAATAAATCATATGAACATTTTAATATTACTATTATTATACCACAATAATATGAGTGAAATAAATAAAAAAACTGAATAAATATAAATTTACACACATTTACACAAGTAAATACATAGACTCAATGATGGGCTAAAAATCTGGGGAAATCTGCAGATTTCTGCGCGTGCAGATTCGATGTGGGCCTAATTATAAGTTATGCAAGCTGTTTTAAGTCAGTTTAACATAATATACATTCAATGGACTCATAAGGTTAATTTTATTCAGCCTAAAAATTTAAGACAACCAGGATTTTTTTTTACAGTTCTTACAGTACAGTACATTTTTAATTCATTCCTTTTTATATCATTTAGCAAAAGTGTATTCATTCATTATTTTATTTATTATTTCATTTTGTGTGTGTGTGTGTGTGTGTGTCTTCAGCAGCAAATTGTCAATGAAATAAACTGAAATCTGGAAAAAAATGTGTATTTTTTTTATATTTTAGCATGTTTAACATATTTTAACATCAAATATGAAAGTGGTTATTTAATATTTTAGTATTTAACCATTTTTTGATGAAAGTTCCTTGTCTTTTTTCACATGTTTTCCTTTGGCTTTTGACATGGAAGAGTGATCAAATGGACTCTATGCTTTTCAGCCAATGATGAACTTCCTGTGAGAGCTTTATGTGACTATTTTTAATTTCATAAGGTTCCTTTTACAGCATCGATGATGTAATGTAACTCAAATATAATCAGTTAAACAGACTTAAGCATACATTTGGTTGTTAAAGCATATAAAGAGACGAAAGACTAAAATTAATTTCCATATTTCAAAGACATGACACAGAAAAATATAATTTATTGGAGTGCTTCTTGTTTGGTCTCATACCCACTTTATATTGTATCTCATCCAGGCAGTGAAGATTGCAGTTTTTTTAAAAAGAAATCAGATCTTAAATGTAGCGATTTTGTATGGAATGACAAGTAACTGGAAGCCCTAGGGCTGGCTGGCTGAAATTAAAAGTCTGTGTGCATATACCCCATTGACTACAACAAGTTCTGAATGCTGTTGTTAATCCTATAACTGCAAATAACTAGTTAAATAAAATATCTAGTTAGACATTTATGAGTAAAACTGTGAGAGCAAGCGGAGCACGTGACTACACTGCACGCCTCATAACCGAAAGCTGTAGTTTACAATTTTTGATTATTTAACAGTTTTTTTTTATTTAAAAACACAATCTTTGTGAGCCTAATTTAAAAAAAAATATTCCCTGAAAGACCAGATGTTAACAATTACAAACGTCAGGCTTCAGATGTCTTTGTAATAGAATGGTTGTGTGATATTGTAACTGTATCTGGGTTTTAGCCAAATTTCGGCTGCTTTCCAACCTCTTCACAGCTGCTTCTGTACATTTTAATGCATGTCAGTTTTTATTATTCTTATTAATTACAGAATGTACTAGAATAAGGTTGGTTTCCAAGTTAGCCAAGCTTTATGAAATAAATAATGGATAAATGATAATGAATAAGGTGAAGAAAACACTGCTTGAATGCAGTATGGAAATCTTTAGTTATTGTTGTGTCATGGACTCCTGACTGATCCTTTTAACCGGTTTGGCTTCCCCTTCTCTTCTTATAGCTGGCAGGCAGTAAGAGGGAACCACATTCACAAGAGTGAATTTTAATCGAGTCAGGCTGGACCAGAAGAGCACTTCACATTAACTTTTATGGACTCATGAATTTATCAGTAACTTGAAGTCAGATTATGTGATATCTGAGTTGAGAATATAAACATTAATAAAATGTTTGAAATGCACATGCACAGCTTAGGATCAACTCATGCCAACTCAACTCATATACAGCTGAAGTCAGAATTATTAGCCCACCTTAGATTTTTTTTTCTTTTTTAAATATTTCCCAAATGATGTTAAACAGAGAAAGGGAATTTTCACAGTATGTCTGATAATATTTTTTCTTTTGGAGAAAGTCTTATTTGTTTTATTTTGGCTAGAATAAAAGCAGTTTTTAATTTTTTTTAAAACATTTTAAGGTCAAAATTATTAGCCCCTTTAAGTTTTTTTGATAGTCTACAGAACAAACCATTGTTATACAATAACTTGCCTATTTACCCTACCCTGCCTAGTTAACCTAATTAACCTAGTTAAGCCTTTAAATGTCACCTTAAGCTGTATAGAAGTGTCTTGAAAATATCTAATACGATATTATTTACTGTCATCATGGCAAAGATAAAATAAATCAGTTATTAGAAATGAGTTATTAAAACTATTATGTTTAGAAATATGTTAAAAAATCTCTCCATTAAACAGAAATTGGGGAAACAGCATAAAATCTTTCACTGTCATTGCTGATAATTTCAATGTATCTTCCTTAAATAAAATATTTTTTTTAATTATTTCACTGACCCTTTTTGAGCAGTAAAATCTACAGAATAGCACCTACTGCCTTGTTAGTGTATATTTGCAGCAGTGGCAGAAACATGAGTTTTGGACAATAGTCCCACAAGCCCATCAGCAGCCTGAATTATTCAGACAGATGATAACAGGACCCGAGAGGAACCAGGTGACCACCGGGAAGTTGCAAACTCTTACCAGATACAACTCAAGACTGCTTTTACTTGCTAAAATTGCTTGCCATTTTTCCTTCTAGGATAGCCAGCTGTTCTGTATTCGGTGTTGTTCCATTTATTGACTTTATTTTGTCATAGCATGTTTAGACGATCGCTTAGAGTTTTGTGTTTCAAAAAGTCAAAGAAACAAGCAGGATACATATTCATTTCAGAAGTGATAACTTATATCATATGTGAGAGTGATCAATTAAAAAAAACATGTAGATTTTTTTCTTATGTATTAGGTTATTTAGTTGGCAGAAACATAAATGAACACCTATGAAAACAGAACAGCTCACTGTTTATTACACATAACACTGGAAGAAACACTTGCATTGTTTCAGTATGTTTTTTTTGTTTTGTTTTTTGAGTATGTCTTTAGAGTACATATTAATTACCAGCTGTATTGTTTAACAATGAAACACTATATAAATGCTGCTCTATAAGCGCCACCTACTGGAAGAGAGTGAATGTGCATTTTCATCAAACATGTCTACTGCTTTTGTTTTGTTCAGGTATGTTTTATGTAGCAAAACAACACAAAGCTTTTTGCCTTTCAATAGTTTAAATAAAATCAAGTACTGAAAAAAATGACAAAACATATTACAAAAATCAGCAAATAAACATTTTATTCATCAAAAATCTTAGTAAAAGAAAAAACTTATTCCGATGCAATTTCTTGTGAATCTTAGTGAACTCGTTGCAAAATAAAATCTAGATTTTTTTTAAGATAGAACTGCAAGATACAAATATACTACATTTTATAGTATGTAAAAATAACTATTTTTACATTTATATATAACCAACTTTCTTTAATAGTAGTTTAGATGCTATTTTATTTTATATTATCTTAATAGTGCATATTAATTACCAGCTGATTTGTTTAACAAGGACACACACTATATTACTGTTGTTCTATAAGTGCCACCTATACTGGAGTGAATGTTTTCATCAAACATGTCTACTGCTTTTGGTTTGGCTTTTTAGTTTTGCCATTAACAATGATACAAGGCAATAAAAGTTAACTACATGAGATAAACTGTATCTATTTCATGTTTTGTCATTAACTCTGTGTCTTAATTAAAATAATTAACTGCTTTATTCAGTTAATAACGTTACCAGTGTGAGTTTGAATAACAATTTACATGACATTTACAGTATAAAAGGCGGCACAGTGGCTCAGTGGTTATCACTGGCGCCTCACAGCAAGAGGGTCTGTGGTTATAGTTCTGGCTGGACCAGTTGGCATTTCTGTGTGGAGTTTGCATATTCTCTCTGTGTTCATGTGGGTTTCCTCCGGGTGCTCCGGTTTCGCCCACAGTTCAAAGACATGCGCTTTAAGTGAACTGGGTAAACAAAATTGTGTGTGTGCGTGTGTGCGTGTGTGAGTGTGTGTGTGTGTGTGTTTGTGTGTGTGTG